>SJYW01044488.1:0-17114 GCA_006410735.1 Raphicerus campestris | reverse complement strand
TAATACTCCCTGGGATCAGGAATTCTCTGGCCAGCTAGTGTCCTGGACTCAGTGCTTCCAACCCAGAGGCTCAGGCCCAATCTCTCATCAAGGAACCAGGATCCCACAAGCTGTTTGTTATGGCAATAAAGGGGATTAAAACAAACACACACACAAAAGAACCCCAGACAAATGGTGAATTCAAAATCAGACAAATAGTAACAGAAACAGAGGAACACACACACACACACACACACACACACATACACAAAACCAAAATAGTCCAGAGAAAACAAAGGACAAGAGAGTGACCCTGTGAGCAAAGGAGACCATAAGTGGTATCAGCAAATTAAAAACACCATAACTAAACAGAAAACAAGACCAAAGAAGAGAGCCAGCTGAGGAATAAAGCAGACTAACACACACAGTGAAAGGAAGAAAGGAAAAATAGGAGAGTAAAGTATATTGAAAAGATTTATATATCATAATCATATTGTATATTCTCTCTATATGTATATATACTCTCTCTATAAAATATATTGTATACAATAGTGTGTATATTGTGTATATATAATATATAAATCTTATTCTATATAGATAGAATTTATGTATAATAAATAAGGAAACAAAACAACAACAAAGAAAAAGCCCCACAGATCTGCAAAAGGCCAGTGTAGAGATAGATGTATATGAAGGAAATAAAATATGTTTTTAAAAATTCTCAAAAGGATAAATAGATACAATAATAATGAAGTCAACAAACAGCATCAGAGGAAAGAAAACCAGAATCAGCTACAGAACAAATCGAAATATAAGAATAATAATAAATGTTTTTCTCAGGTCTTAGCTGTCAGCATCCTTTCCCCTCCTGTGATTGACAGTCCACTTCCACCTTGCTAGGAAGCCCTCCAGTCTTGGGGGAGTGGTCTCTAGACCAGCTGTGGGGACAGCACAGACTCTAATCTAGTTCTCCTCTCGTAGGTTCTTGCCTCCAGCGTCCACAGCTGTCAGAGCTAGGGCACTTTGTTTTGTGGGTATACTCGCCCTTCTATGCATTCCATAGACACAGAGTCTGCCTAGTTGATCATGTCGGTATAATCTCTAGCTAGTATAGCTGGTGAAAAGGTTTTCAACCCTCTTCGTTGTCCACTCTGCCCCTGGAACTCAGTTGTGGTTTTACCCCCACCTCTGCTTGTGGGTCATTTACAGGAATTAGTTCCTGAGGCTGCCTCTAGGACTTGGGTCTGCCCCAGGGAGGACCAGGTGTGCAGGTGGGGTGCTTAGGTTGCAGGGACTCTGATGGCGCCAGGCGTATGCCAGGAAGCTGGCAGCCATGGGCACAGGAGATGTGGTGCTGTTAGAATCTCTTTCTAGCTTCTGGCAGCTGGCGTTCAGAGGGTCTGATGGGGGTCCTTCTCTGTTGCTTGGCATGGCAGGCACTCAAATGGCCACCTTCTCTGGGGTATTCCTCTGTTACTCAGCTGCTCATGCCAGCATGCAGGGGGAGAAGTGATGGCGCCACTCTTTGTATGTGACTCAGCAGTAGCACCCTGCTTCCATGGCTACCTGACTTTACTCCAAAGGCATTCCCTACAGCAACCTCCTCCCTCCCATCTCTTCCGGCTGTTTTCCCAAAGTCAACAGCAGTCCTTGCCCTGGGATTGCGGTTACGCTCCAGCTCCCAGCTGCTCTGCGTTCTGGTGGGCTGTGTCCCTGCCTGGGCTGTGTAGGGCCATGGCACAGATTGTCTGTGTGGTTTCTCACTCCGTTCAGACTGTCACACATCAGCTCCTTCACTCTCCAACAGTCTCAGATAGCCCTGATATAGGGATATCACCCCTTCTTCCACTTTCCCACCTGCTGGGGACAGGTTCAGTTGTGCTGACTCTCCTCCTCTTTTTCCCTTTCCTTCTTTGTCCTGCCCAGTTTTGTGTGGATCTGTATGTTCCTTTCCGGTGGTCAGGGACTCCTGCTAGCTCTAAGCTGGTGCTCTGCAGGATCTTCTGCATCTGAAGATGTGTTCCTGATGCATCTGTGAAGCGAGGTGTACTCCACTTCCACCTGCTCCTCTGCCATCTTGTCTCTTATCCTTAGTCCGCGTTTAGAATCTGGATAATTTGAGTATATAACCATTTAGTATTATCGTCACTGGATAATGCAGAGAATAGTCAATCCTTTTAAAGGACCCCACCCTCTGTATTAATAAATGGATGCCTATTGCCATTGCACCTGCTTCAAGGCAGGCCTCCTGTTGGCCATCCCTCTCAGCTAGCTCTTCCCTACTCCTTTCTTCCTCTCTTGGGAAATTGTGTACATGTTCATTCAGTCATTGTTAATGGAATATTATTAATATGTGTCAGGCTCTGTTCTAGACACTGAGTATTCAGCAGTAAACAAAACAAAAAATTCTTTGTCCTTATGAAGTTTGCATTTTATAGGGGAG
This sequence comes from Raphicerus campestris, assembly GCA_006410735.1. Classification (NCBI taxonomy): domain Eukaryota; kingdom Metazoa; phylum Chordata; class Mammalia; order Artiodactyla; family Bovidae; genus Raphicerus; species Raphicerus campestris. The sequence continues at coordinate 14,692 of SJYW01044488.1, read as the reverse complement.
ACAAGAGAAAAAGGAAATAAAAATAACTGTATCTTAGGATATAATTAACACCCTGGATAAAAATTAAGTTGTGAAAGGGGAGAGGGAGTGACAGTTTAAGTAAGGTGATCAAAGAAAGCCTTACCCAAAAGTGGCATTTGAGTTAAAACTTGAAGGAGATGAATTTAACTGTGTGAGTATCTAAAGGAAGGACATTTTAGGCCAAAGGAATAGCCAATATGGAGCCCTGGTTTAGGGAAGATGCCTTCTTTATATCTACTGGAAACAGCCAGCAAACACCTGAACTAGAACTAGCATGTGGGNTCAGTAAGGTGATCAAAGAAAGCCTTACCCAAAAGTGGCGTTTGAGTTAAAACTTGAAGGAGATGAATTTAACTGTATCTTAAGGAAGGACGTTTTAGGCCAAAGGAATAGCCAATATGGAGCCCTGGTTTAGGGACGATGCCTTCTTTATATCTACTGGAAACAGCCAGCAAACACCTGAACTAGAACTAGCATGTGGGAGAATAGTAACCGGGGACCAGTGTAAGACTGACTTCTACTGAGAAAGATGAAACACCATTTAGAAGGTTTCTGAATGGAGAAGTGATGTAACCTGACCTTCCTTTTTTAACAAGATCATTCTGGCTGCTCTATTGGTAATAGACCAGAAGAAGGCAAGAATTCAAACAGGGAAAGGTGGTTTTAGGAAACAGTTATAATAATACAGGCAAGAGAAGATGATGTCTCGGCCTAGGGTGGCAGCAGTAGAAGTGTTAGAAGTGGTCAGATTCTGTCTAGATTTTGGGAGGAAAAGACCACAGGATTTGCTTACCTTTGTGATACAGGGTGTGAGGGGTGGGGGCAAGGGAATCAGGGTGATTCAAGGGATATTAGCCAGAGCAACTGGAAACTGAAGAAGTCTATTGTAGTAGAAGATTGGTGGGAGAAAGGGTAGGAATTCAGTTTTGGACATGTTCAGTCTGAGATGCCTGTTAACAACTTCCAAATGGGAATGTGTTAATTTTAGCATCGTTCCTATACCAATTAGTAAACTTCTCAGTGATTTGACAGGAAAAAGAAGCGGGATACACTTTGAAATAAAACTAAATAACCAGTCCCTTCAATTTATAACTCTTGAAAGGTATTTTGTAGTATTTCTTCAGATTATCCCTAGAGTTTCTGTTTTAAAACTTCTCTATTGCCTCATAGCTGTTAGTCTGATTCTGGGATTCTCTGCTCCTTTATAAGATGTTGAGGAAATTGAAAATATGTCCTCAGGTGAAAAATTGGTACCCTCTGGCTAATTTCATAAGTTTTATCATTGTCTAAACACAGTTTATTCCTTTATCAAATTTTTAAAATTTGCATAAACAATTTTTAAGTTAGCGTTTTAATTTAAAATGCTTCTGATTTATCCTTTAAAAATGAATTTTTTTCATTATAAAAACTATTCACACTTGTAGAAATGTAATAAACAAAAATAAGAGAATATAAATTATAATCTCACTGTTCCACAAATGACCATAATTAACATTCATTGTCAACCTTAATCTTTACTTTGTGCATGTTATATTTTTATATGAAATGAAGTTGTGATATGTGTACTATTTTCTGCCCTGCTTCCATGTAACTAATTTTGAATATTTCTCTATTATCAAACAGTAACTTTTTTAGATTGTAATTGCTCTCTGTGCATAGTATTTTGTTGTATAAGTATACCATTTATTTGATTTATAGCTAATCTTTTATGGTTAGTAATACAATGCTGAAACATTAACCTGTTGGCCAATCTTTGAATATCCCTGGTTTGAAACAATAATTCAGTTACCTGTTTAGGGCATATAGAATAAAAAGTAAAGAAATGATTATTATTAAATAGGATATATCCCATTTATCAGCAGATGGGTACAGTAGTTCAGACTCTTTTACTTCGGATCCAGAACAGATTGGAAACAACGTAACTCGTCAAAGGTTAGTGTTTCTGTTAATTAAAAAAGCATAATTAAAGTTTTTAATATTGAAAATTATTTGAAACCAGCTATAAATTATTTTTGGAGAAGGAAATGGCAACCCATCCAGTATTCTTGCCTGAGGAATCCCATGGACAGTGGGGCCTGGTAGGCTGCAGTCCATAGGGTTGCACGGAGTCTAAGTGACTCAGCATGCATGCACACATAAATTATTTTTCTCAGTTCTTCACTTCTCTAAAGGCTGTCAGGTTACCTATTGATTTATGTAAAAGGGAAGTGATTTTTATTCTTTCCAAAGAAAAACAGAGCAAAAGGAATCGTTGTCTTCTTGGCGTCCTGTGGAAGGTTTAAAATAAACTGATAACTTCTTGGCAGTTGGTTTAATACAGNCCTATTGATTTATGTAAAAGGGAAATGATTTTTATTCTTTCCAAAGAAAAGCAGAGCAAAAGGAATCGTTGTCTTCTTGGCGTCCTGTGGAAGGTTTAAAATAAACTGATAACTTCTTGGCAGTTGGTTTAATACAGTCCTTTTTTGTAGCTGAGCAGTGAGAGTCTCTTTAAGTATGAAATGTGCAGATTTCCTTTTAGAGCCCTATGGGACAAGTACCAAAAGAATTTGGTGTTTTAAAATGTCATCTGGACACGCAGCCCAGTGTTGGCCTACCTACGAATTCTGAAGACCTGTATCAAATGTTAACATTTCAGGCACAGACAAACATAATATGGGACAGGGTGAGGTGGCAAGGGATCTGTCTCCTAGGGCTTCACCATCCTCTCACAACTGCACAGGACAGAAGCATCTTTCTCCACTGCTTTTCATACATCGTAAGAGTGTTTTGCCACACACCTGGAGGATGTANCAAAAGAATTTGGTGTTTTAAAATGTAATCTGGACACGCAGCCCAGTGTTGGGCTACCTACGAATCCTGAAGACCTGTATCAAATGTTAACATTTCAGGCACAAACATAATATGGGACAGGGTGAGGTGGCAAGGGGTCTGTCTCCTAGGGCTTCACCATCCTCTCAAAACTGCACAGGACAGAAGCATCTTTCTCCACTGCTTTTCATACATCATAAGAGTGTTTTGCCACACACCTGGAGGATGTATGGAGAGACTGGTAACGTAGACTCTCCAAGAGCTCACACAGTCAGAAGGCTGCTTCTTCATATGTCTTAGAGTTCTCATTTGGGATTTTAGTCTGCTTTTTATTCCTATAAGTGAGGATCAGATTGTCTTAGTCCATGAGATTCTTCAGAATATAGAAGACTTTGGTGGCTAATAAGCAGATCTCCAGGGTGAGTGAACATGAGTATAATCACCTCTAAAATGAGTGATTTTAAGATTAGATGGCATCTCATATAGTTGAGCCAAAGTGTACTTCAGCTTACCAAATTTAAATAAGTTGAAAGCTAACCATATCTGAAAGTACAGTTTCTCTTCTTTGAAAACAGCAGACTTTAACTGAATATGGAAATATTACACTCGGTTAGTAGTCTACCTTGAATTCATGTTAATAACTTTTTAAAGTTCTTTAAAATTTTGTTTAATGTATAATTATAAAGAAGATTATTTGCTGTATTAACTGCTTATTGAATGCACATCATGAATAATACTCTATTCATTGTAATACTTCTGTACCCTCTGGAGAAAATGTCACACCAATAAGACCCTTTGCTGCTTAGCTAAGTTTGATTGCTTAAAAAGAAAAGCTGCAATATCAATAACGTGACCAATTGTAATGGGGCCAATTTTGCAGGTCTCATTCAGGAACATCGCCTGAAAACACTGCACCACCACCTCCACCTCCGAGGCCTCAGCCCTCTCATTCTAGATCATCATCTTTAGATATGAATCGGACATTTTCCGTCACAACAGGTAGGGGTTAGAGAACTGTGATACAAATTAAATATGTTAAATTGTTAAATATATCTAGTTGATTAAAGATACACAGTATTTTGTTATCTCTTATTTTTTGATATTTATCTGAAGAAAAAATTTAAATTGAAAAAGTATCAGATGAAAGGGAATTTATTTTCCTTAATGACTGTCTAAAATGTGAGTTCAAATGATAAAGATGGGAACCTGAGAGATGCCATGAGAGATTTTAAGAGAAAAATTTTATATGGATTTATTAAGGAGGAAAAGCTAATAGGGCTTACATTACATGATAGAGGAGAGAGAGGAGTCATAACTTACTCAGAGGGTTCAGTTTTTATATGACTGGTCTTACTGTCAATCAAAATAGAAAAGTTAGGATAGAGGGTGATGATGTTCTGTTTTTGATGTTATGTGTTTGGAATGATGAGAAAGAAGAGAAAAATCAACAGGTCACTGGGCCTATGGGCTAAGCAAGATTGATATATTATTTGAGAAACATTTACTAGAAATAATAGACTAAAATGCTAAATGGAAAGAGGAAATTTGGAAGTCTTCATATTTGATAGCTAAAAGTAGTCAGAAAGGTGGGAAGAAAACCAAGAACGTACAGTGTTACAGGAACAGGGAGGAGCAAGACGAGTGCAGGGAGTAGAGCAAGAGAAGTGAGGCCTGAGAAGAGGCTGTGAGACTCAGCCATATCCAGACAGTTGGCAAGATGGACTTGGCTTCCAGTACGATACATTGGCATTTGAAATCTTTATCATTTGATCACATTCATTCAGCCTATCTGCTCTACTAGCAAAGTAATTATATATACTTAAAAAAAGAAGACTTGTGTGTTCACACAGGACAGCAACAGGCTGGAGTTGTTGCCCAACCTCCTGCAGTGCCTCCAAGACCACAGCCCTCCCAGGTAATTCTCCTAGGTCTTCATTAGTAAGCGTCGGTTATTATAGTCCCCTTGGTCAGTTTATCTGTTAGGTCTTTGATTCTATTCTAGAATTATTTTGAAAATCGGTAATTGCCTGTCATTCTTAATGCATATTTAATTCGGAGAAGCTAGGTCTTTTCTTAGATGGTAAGAATTCCAATAATGATTTGGGTTGTTTTTTGAAAGAAACTTAGAAGTGAACCAAATGAAAGTGTCTCGGCAAAGGAGGGTTTAGAAGAAGGATCAGTGGATTGAGGGATGGGAAGTATCATGTATGTCCTGGATCTAGTATTGACTCAGGGTAACCTCGCTGTATCTCCCTGGATGTGTTACTGCATCACTGAATAAAGTGTTACACAGCTAACAGGTCATAGTTGTTTCATCTGCATAAAACTATTATGTTCCAAAATAGATTCTAGTTTGTAGCTTAGTTTGATGTGACTGAATAGCTACATTTTTACATGAATGAATTAGGTTGATTTTTCTGAGTTAGAGTCTTATAATGAAATTGATTATTTGTAGTTAAAAAGATGGTTTCCTAATTGTCAAAGATACTGAAATTTGAATATTCCAGTATTTATTTTATCTAAAGGGCCAACGAAAATACTTTTACTGCATTAAGGTGTAAAACCCAGTGAATTATCTCTTGACTCAAGAACCAGTCTAGTGGGAAAAACAGACCTGTAAACAGTTATAATAAAAATGCTATAGTAGACATACTTATAAAATGTTTTAGCATAGCTGTTCTAGCTAGTAACATCAGGAATCACACTGAAAAAGTCAACTAAAATGAAGGAAGTTAGACTTAAGCAGGGACTTGAAAGATAAAATACTATTTATTGAGGAAAAGGCATTACAACCAGAAGGAGTGGCACAGAGGGTAAGGTAAGCCTGGCATATTCTTCAAGGAAGAGCTATTGAGTTCAGTACAACTAGAGTGATGGGACATAAAATTGAAGAGGTGAGGAAATGACAGAGCATCTCCTATATCATACTGAGATGGTGGAGTTTTTCTTGTAGGATATGGAGAATTGTTTCAGGGTGAGCAGGGGAGAGACTTCAGATTTATTCCTTTAGCTTCCTGTGCTTCCTTTGTCACAAAACTCCTNACAAACATAATATGGGACAGGGTGAGGTGGCAAGGGATCTGTCTCCTAGGGCTTCACCATCCTCTCACAACTGCACAGGACAGAAGCATCTTTCTCCACTGCTTTTCATACATCGTAAGAGTGTTTTGCCACACACCTGGAGGATGTATGGAGAGACTGGTAACGTAGACTCTCCAAGAGCTCACACAGTCAGAAGGCTGCTTCTTCATACGTCTTAGAGTTCTCATTTGGGATTTTAGTCTGCTTTTTATTCCTATAAGTGAGGATCAGATTGTCTTAGTCCATGAGATTCTTCAGAATATAGAAGACTTTGGTGGCTAATAAGCAGATCTCCAGGGTGAGTGAACATGAGTATAATCACCTCTAAAATGAGTGATTTTAAGATTAGATGGCATCTCATATAGTTGAGCCAAAGTGTACTTCAGCTTACCAAATTTAAATAAGTTGAAAGCTAACCATATCTGAAAGTACAGTTTCTCTTCTTTGAAAACAGCAGACTTTAACTGAATATGGAAACATTACACTCGGTTAGTAGTCTACCTTGAATTCATGTTAATAACTTTTTAAAGTTCTTTAAAATTTTGTTTAATGTATAATTATAAAGAAGATTATTTGCTGTATTAACTGCTTATTGAATGCACATCATGAATAATACTCTATTCATTGTAATACTTCTGTACCCTCTGGAGAAAATGTCACACCAATAAGACCCTTTGCTGCTTAGCTAAGTTTGATTGCTTAAAAAGAAAAGCTGCAATATCAATAACGTGACCAATTGTAATGGGGCCAATTTTGCAGGTCTCATTCAGGAACATCGCCTGAAAACACTGCACCACCACCTCCACCTCCGAGGCCTCAGCCCTCTCATTCTAGATCATCATCTTTAGATATGAATCGGACATTTTCCGTCACAACAGGTAGGGGTTAGAGAACTGTGATACAAATTAAATATGTTAAATTGTTAAATATATCTAGTTGATTAAAGATACACAGTATTTTGTTATCTCTTATTTTTTGATATTTATCTGAAGAAAAAATTTAAATTGAAAAAGTATCAGATGAAAGGGAATTTATTTTCCTTAATGACTGTCTAAAATGTGAGTTCAAATGATAAAGATGGGAACCTGAGAGATGCCATGAGAGATTTTAAGAGAAAAATTTTATATGGATTTATTAAGGAGGAAAAGCTAATAGGGCTTACATTACATGATAGAGGAGAGAGAGGAGTCATAACTTACTCAGAGGGTTCAGTTTTTATATGACTGGTCTTACTGTCAATCAAAATAGAAAAGTTAGGATAGAGGGTGATGATGTTCTGTTTTTGATGTTATGTGTTTGGAATGATGAGAAAGAAGAGAAAAATCAACAGGTCACTGGGCCTATGGGCTAAGCAAGATTGATATATTATTTGAGAAACATTTACTAGAAATAATAGACTAAAATGCTAAATGGAAAGAGGAAATTTGGAAGTCTTCATATTTGATAGCTAAAAGTAGTCAGAAAGGTGGGAAGAAAACCAAGAACGTACAGTGTTACAGGAACAGGGAGGAGCAAGACGAGTGCAGGGAGTAGAGCAAGAGAAGTGAGGCCTGAGAAGAGGCTGTGAGACTCAGCCATATCCAGACAGTTGGCAAGATGGACTTGGCTTCCAGTACGATACATTGGCATTTGAAATCTTTATCATTTGATCACATTCATTCAGCCTATCTGCTCTACTAGCAAAGTAATTATATATACTTAAAAAAAGAAGACTTGTGTGTTCACACAGGACAGCAACAGGCTGGAGTTGTTGCCCAACCTCCTGCAGTGCCTCCAAGACCACAGCCCTCCCAGGTAATTCTCCTAGGTCTTCATTAGTAAGCGTCGGTTATTATAGTCCCCTTGGTCAGTTTATCTGTTAGGTCTTTGATTCTATTCTAGAATTATTTTGAAAATCGGTAATTGCCTGTCATTCTTAATGCATATTTAATTCGGAGAAGCTAGGTCTTTTCTTAGATGGTAAGAATTCCAATAATGATTTGGGTTGTTTTTTGAAAGAAACTTAGAAGTGAACCAAATGAAAGTGTCTCGGCAAAGGAGGGTTTAGAAGAAGGATCAGTGGATTGAGGGATGGGAAGTATCATGTATGTCCTGGATCTAGTATTGACTCAGGGTAACCTCGCTGTATCTCCCTGGATGTGTTACTGCATCACTGAATAAAGTGTTACACAGCTAACAGGTCACAGTTGTTTCATCTGCATAAAACTATTATGTTCCAAAATAGATTCTAATTTGTAGCTTAGTTTTATGTGACTGAATAGCTACATTTTTACATGAATGAATTAGGTTGATTTTTCTGAGTTAGAGTCTTATAATGAAATTGATTATTTGTAGTTAAAAAGATGGTTTCCTAATTGTCAAAGATACTGAAATTTGAATATTCCAGTATTTATTTTATCTAAAGGGCCAACGAAAATACTTTTACTGCATTAAGGTGTAAAACCCAGTGAATTATCTCTTGACTCAAGAACCAGTCTAGTGGGAAAAACAGACCTGTAAACAGTTATAATAAAAATGCTATAGTAGACATACTTATAAAATGTTTTAGCATAGCTGTTCTAGCTAGTAACATCAGGAATCACACTGAAAAAGTCAACTAAAATGAAGGAAGTTAGACTTAAGCAGGGACTTGAAAGATAAAATACTATTTATTGAGGAAAAGGCATTACAACCAGAAGGAGTGGCACAGAGGGTAAGGTAAGCCTGGCATATTCTTCAAGGAAGAGCTATTGAGTTCAGTACAACTAGAGTGATGGGACATAAAATTGAAGAGGTGAGGAAATGACAGAGCATCTCCTATATCATACTGAGATGGTGGAGTTTTTCTTGTAGGATATGGAGAATTGTTTCAGGGTGAGCAGGGGAGAGACTTCAGATTTATTCCTTTAGCTTCCTGTGCTTCCTTTGTCACAAAACTCCTCACAGTGTACTTTAATCCCTTGTTTACTATTCCCGTATCCTGCACTAGATTACCAGCTTTGTTAAGGATGGACCTTATCTGTTTGGTCAAAAGTAGATAACTCAGTAAATTTAGTTTTCAAATGGAGACTTTAGAAGAATTGATCTTGTAAAGAGTGGAGGACAAATTGAAGGAGAGTGCACTGAAGTGCTGGAGAACAGCTAGAGCACTGGTTTTCACACTTTATAAAGATAACAGTCTTTTTAGAAACATAATGAAACAGTTTTAAAAACAGCTTTTTAAAATAATGAACAATTATGCAGCAACCTAATTAAGAAAGAAATAGATGCAAGGGGAGAATCAGAGCTTAAGGCCTGAACTACTCTCCTCTGATGCACATTCTTGGCAATAAGAATTTTGTTAAAGTATCTTTTTATTTGGAGATTTGTTATCTTAATTTTTTAGTGTCTTGGCATTTCATTCACGGTTTTTTAGAGCTAAATGTTACTGTAGCTCACCTTCCTGAATTTTCAGCTAATAAATCAGAGCATCCTTATAATAAATTTTCAAAGAAAAAGAAGGCTACTCTATGACACTAGATGAGTAAAATGATTTGCTCCTTCCCGTATCCTAAACCCTCCTGTAGGCTCCTGGTCCCGTTGTGCATCGCCCAGTGGATGCCGATGGCCTAATAACTCACACTAGTACCTCACCTCAGCAGATACCAGAACAACCAAATTTTGCAGATTTCAGCCAATTTGAAGTATTTGCTGCATCAAATGTAAATGAAGAACAAGATGATGAAGCCGAGAAACATCCAGAGGTCTTGCCGGTCAGTTTTCAAGGGCTTCTCTAATTTTCTGCTGGGAATCTTCCAATATTCTGCTCATAAGCCAGTCTTTAAACAGAGGAACCCCTAAAAGAGCAGATAATAGAAGGGACATCAGTGAGTAAAAACCCTGCTGTTGCTGCTTTTAGAGGGTTTATATTCCCTAGATCAATGCTTCTCAATTTCTTACTGGCCTCAGACCACCTGCTGGTTGCATAAAATGCTTACTAAGAATCAATATCTGGGTGAAGGGTAGATGTCACATGAAAAGATGGAACCATCTGGTTTTGGCTAAAACCCTGTTCTGGGAGTTGCATTTTAATGCTCAGCATCTGATTGTGTGATTTGAAGATTTCTGTGTAATAAGCTGTGGTTGCCATAGCTACACTCAGTTTGTATGAGAATAAGTCAGTTTATGGGGTTGCATCTTGATTGTGTGATTTGGTGAAAATTGTATGGGAGTAAGTCACATCAGTTAGACAGACCACAGGATTCCAGAAATTCATCTTTGCAGCCAGTGTTCTGGGGGACTGTTTGGTTCTAGCAGCAAAACTTCTCTATGAGGGATAGGGATCTCTGTCCTCATAAGTGTAAATGTGGAGTTGGAGGGAACAGGGGAATGCTGAAGTTTGCTCTGATTATTCCAGTTTATACTGATCTTCTCTAATAGATTTTAAAAACTGACTTTTGACCTGCATAATTTACATAAAGAGTTCTTACAGATTTGGTCCATAGAAAATTTTCTACTAGCTAGTTCTTCAAACTTTCTGCCTGGCCTAGGGCTACTAGGGAAATGGGCTGTACCTCCAGGAAGGCAGAACGGGCCTGAGGTGGGAGTAGCAGTGTGCAGGGGATACTTATATGTACCCTCCCCCAACCAAAGAACTTTCCAGACATTGTCTGCCATCCCCTCAGAGATGTATTCTCTTCCCTCTCTGCCCTAAAAGGGCAGATGCATGATCATTTCACAAGGTAGTCTCAAACTCCTCTCATCTTCATCTGAGCTTCTTACTGTTAGAATGAATGTTTTCTAAACATTTTGCTCTCTGATATGTTACTTATATATTTATTCACACATGTATGTTACTTATATATAATTTGTAATAATAATATACTCATCTCTAGGTTGAAAAAGCTTCTGATCCTGCAAGTTCTCGAGTTGCCAAAACAGATAGTAAAATTGAAGAAAAGACAGCTGCTAGTGCTCCCGCCAATGTGGTATACAAAAGTCTTTTATAGTATTGATTGTTTTATACATACAAAAATTATATGATATAATTTGAAAATCTTGCAAGTAAAGTTAGAGATCATCTAACCCATTTCACTGCCTTAAACTGTAATACATATAGCTTGTCTCAGAACACAGTCCACCTAGAGGTAGAGATGATAGCTTGTCATTTGTGTTAATGAGTGCCAGAGGTTCTCAGATTTTGTGTGGTTTTTACATTGTTTCAAGTACATTAAGCAGAACTTCTTTTTTTGTCATACTCAGTTTCTGTTATTTCAGTTCTGAGTTTAACAGGGGAAGATTATCAACCCTCTAAGGTTACTCTGCCTTTTTTTAGCTGTCATAGAAATAATTTTTTCCCAAAAAACTTATTGCAAAAAATTTTAAACATACAGAAAAGTTGAAAGAATTTTATATTGTACAACAATAAAGCCACACCTTGACTGTCCCATTAATATTTACTACATTTTTCTTCCAGTTTTATTAAGATATAATTGACACATAACACAGTATAAGTTAAGGTGTACAACATAATTATTTGACTTACATATATAACGAAATGACTATCAGTATGTTTAGTGAATGTTCTTCATTTCATATAAATACAGAATTAAAGAAATAGAAAAATATAACATTTTTCCTTGTATTAATATACTTGCTTTATACCTGCATCCCTCTCTCTATATCAGTCCTTCTTATCTGTTGTTTGCATTTCAAACTACAGATGGCCTGTTATTGCAGATAACAGGCCACTTTTTGAGAAAAAAATTTTGGTCACTTTTTTTGTTATCATTGAGACATCTCCAGTAGTCATTAAAACAGTGAGTGTTTCTGGAAGTATTTAAATGCTACTTTCTGGATACTTTTTTTTTTAAACTGTTACTACTTCTGTAATTTTTTTAATAGTGAATTTTATTTTGTCAGTAAATGGCAATAGATTAAAAAAAGCATTTAACCAAAGGGATGGCAGTTGACTCTTGTTTTTATTTATTAACAGGTCAAATCAGGTGACAGTAAATACCAGACTATTATATTTGATTCTGTTGAGGAGAGATCTCCAATAAAAGTCACTCATTTTTAAGAGTTACTGTATATCTTAATGAAAGATTTTTTAAAGAATTGCCTGGTTTTCTACTTCTTTATAAAGTATTCATTAAGATAATATATCTTTGGATATTTGAATAGAAAACCCAGTATCACTTAAGTGATACTGGATGCATATTTCTGGAGACTCCCTTTTATAGTGATTGAACAGATATATATAGAGTGTGTTATGTTAAAACTGCATATTATAGCCTTGAGTCACACAATTCGGGCCTTCGGCTTGTTATGTCNACTAGATGAGTAAAATGATTTGCTCCTTCCCGTATCCTAAACCCTCCTGTAGGCTCCTGGTCCCGTTGTGCATCGCCCAGTGGATGCCGATGGCCTAATAACTCACACTAGTACCTCACCTCAGCAGATACCAGAACAACCAAATTTTGCAGATTTCAGCCAATTTGAAGTATTTGCTGCATCAAATGTAAATGAAGAACAAGATGATGAAGCCGAGAAACATCCAGAGGTCTTGCCGGTCAGTTTTCAAGGGCTTCTCTAATTTTCTGCTGGGAATCTTCCAATATTCTGCTCATAAGCCAGTCTTTAAACAGAGGAACCCCTAAAAGAGCAGATAATAGAAGGGACATCAGTGAGTAAAAACCCTGCTGTTGCTGCTTTTAGAGGGTTTATATTCCCTAGATCAATGCTTCTCAATTTCTTACTGGCCTCAGACCACCTGCTGGTTGCATAAAATGCTTACTAAGAATCAATATCTGGGTGAAGGGTAGATGTCACATGAAAAGATGGAACCATCTGGTTTTGGCTAAAACCCTGTTCTGGGAGTTGCATTTTAATGCTCAGCATCTGATTGTGTGATTTGAAGATTTCTGTGTAATAAGCTGTGGTTGCCATAGCTACACTCAGTTTGTATGAGAATAAGTCAGTTTATGGGGTTGCATCTTGATTGTGTGATTTGGTGAAAATTGTATGGGAGTAAGTCACATCAGTTAGACAGACCACAGGATTCCAGAAATTCATCTTTGCAGCCAGTGTTCTGGGGGACTGTTTGGTTCTAGCAGCAAAACTTCTCTATGAGGGATAGGGATCTCTGTCCTCATAAGTGTAAATGTGGAGTTGGAGGGAACAGGGGAATTCTGAAGTTTGCTCTGATTATTCCAGTTTATACTGATCTTCTCTAATAGATTTTAAAAACTGACTTTTGACCTGCATAATTTACATAAAGAGTTCTTACAGATTTGGTCCATAGAAAATTTTCTACTAGCTAGTTCTTCAAACTTTCTGCCTGGCCTAGGGCTACTAGGGAAATGGGCTGTACCTCCAGGAAGGCAGAACGGGCCTGAGGTGGGAGTAGCAGTGTGCAGGGGATACTTATATGTACCCTCCCCCAACCAAAGAACTTTCCAGACATTGTCTGCCATCCCCTCAGAGATGTATTCTCTTCCCTCTCTGCCCTAAAAGGGCAGATGCATGATCATTTCACAAGGTAGTCTCAAACTCCTCTCATCTTCATCTGAGCTTCTTACTGTTAGAATGAATGTTTTCTAAACATTTTGCTCTCTGATATGTTACTTATATATTTATTCACACATGTATGTTACTTATATATAATTTGTAATAATAATATACTCATCTCTAGGTTGAAAAAGCTTCTGATCCTGCAAGTTCTCGAGTTGCCAAAACAGATAGTAAAATTGAAGAAAAGACAGCTGCTAGTGCTCCCGCCAATGTGGTATACAAAAGTCTTTTATAGTATTGATTGTTTTATACATACAAAAATTATATGATATAATTTGAAAATCTTGCAAGTAAAGTTAGAGATCATCTAACCCATTTCACTGCCTTAAACTGTAATACATATAGCTTGTCTCAGAACACAGTCCACCTAGAGGTAGAGATGATAGCTTGTCATTTGTGTTAATGAGTGCCAGAGGTTCTCAGATTTTGTGTGGTTTTTACATTGTTTCAAGTACATAAAGTAGAACTTCTTTTTTTGTCATACTCAGTTTCTGTTATTTCAGTTCTGAGTTTNACCTAGAGGTAGAGATGATAGCTTGTCATTTGTGTTAATGAGTGCCAGAGGTTCTCAGATTTTGTGTGGTTTTTACATTGTTTCAAGTACATAAAGTAGAACTTCTTTTTTTGTCATACTCAGTTTCTGTTATTTCAGTTCTGAGTTTAACAGGGGAAGATTATCAACCCTCTAAGGTTACTCTGCTTTTTTTTAGCTGTCATAGAAATAATTTTTTCCCAAAAAACTTATTGCAAAAAATTTTAAACATACAGAAAAGTTGAAAGAATTTTATATTGTACAACAATAAAGCCACACCTTGACTGTCCCATTAATATTTACTACATTTTTCTTCCAGTTTTATTAAGATATAATTGACACATAACACAGTATAAGTTAAGGTGTACAACATAATTATTTGACTTACATATATAACGAAATGACTATCAGTATGTTTAGTGAATGTTCTTCATTTCATATAAATACAGAATTAAAGAAATAGAAAAATATAACATTTTTCCTTGTATTAATATACTTGCTTTATACCTGCATCCCTCTCTCTATATCAGTCCTTCTTATCTGTTGTTTGCATTTCAAACTACAGATGGCCTGTTATTGCAGATAACAGGCCACTTTTTGAGAAAAAAATTTTGGTCACTTTTTTTGTTATCATTGAGACATCTCCAGTAGTCATTAAAACAGTGAATGTTTCTGAAAGTGTTTAAATGCTACTTTCTGGATACTTTTTTTTTAACT
>SJYW01044483.1:3072-22521 GCA_006410735.1 Raphicerus campestris | reverse complement strand
CACTCTTGTCTTGTTCCTGATCTTAGGGGGATGCTTTTAGTTTTTCACCATTGAGAATAATGTTTGCTGTAGGCTTATCGTATATGGCCTTTACTATGTTGAGGTAGGTTCCTTCTATGCCCATTTTTTGAAGAGTTTTAATCATAAACCGGTGCTGAATTTTGTCAAAGTCTTTTTCTGCATCTATTGAGATGATTATGTGGTTTTTATCTTTTGATTTGTTAATATGGTGTATCACATTGATTGATTTGCATATATTGAAGAATCCTTGCATCCCTGGTATAATCCCAACTTGATCATGGTGTATAAACTTTTTGATGTGTTGCTGAACTCTGTTTGCTAAACTTTTGTTGAGGATTTTTGCATCTATGTTCATCAGTGATATTGGCTTGTAGCTTTCTTTTTTTGTGTTGTTTTTGTCTGGTTTTTAGTATCGGGGTGATGGTAGCCTTGTAGAATGAGTTTGGAAGTGTTCTTTCCTCTTCAGTTTTTTGAAAGAGTTTTAGAAGGATAGGCCTTAGCTCTTNCAGTGATATTGGCTTGTAGCTTTCTTTTTTTGTGTTGTTTTTGTCTGGTTTTTAGTATTGGGGTGATGGTGGCCTTGTAGAATGAGTTTGGAAGTGTTCTTTCCTCTTCAGTTTTTTGAAAGAGTTTTAGAAGGATAGGCCTTAGCTCTTCTCTAAATGTTTGATAGAATTCTCCTGTGAATCCATCTGGTCCTGGGCTTTTGTTTTTTGGGGGATTTTTTTTTTTTTTAAATCACAGATTCAGTTTCAGTGCTTGTAATTGGGTTGTTCATAATTTCTATTTCTTCCTGGTTCAGTCTTGGAAGATTGAACTTTTCTAAGACTCTGTCCATTTCTTCCAGGTTATGCATTTTATTGCCATATAGTTGATCATAATAGTCACTTATAATCCTTTGTATTTCTGCATTGTCTGTTGTAAACCTCTCCTTTTTCATTTCTGATTTGTTGGCTTGATTCTTCTCTCTTTTGTTCTTGATGAGTCTGGCTAAAGTTTTGTCAATTTTGTTTACCTTTTCGTAGAACCAGCTTTTAGTTTTATTGATCTTTACTATGGTTTCTTTCATTTTTTTTTCATTTATTACTGCTTGGATCATTATGATTTCTTTCCTTCTACTAATTTTGAGGTTATTTTGTTCTTCTTTTTCCAGCTGTTTTAGGGGTAGAGTTAGGTTGTTTATTTGACGTTTTTCCTGTTTCTTGAGGTAGGATTGTATTGCTATACACTTCCCTCTTAGAGCTGGTTTTGATGCATCCTGCAGCTTTCCCTTGTATGTTACTTGTTGCTTTAATGTTTTTTCTTTGTGTTTAGTTTTTATTAGCTGGATTAGCATATGTCTTGGCATGTTTCTCCTTGGTTTTATCCTGTATGGGACTCTTTGTGCCTCTTGCACTTGACTGACTATTTCCTTTTCCATGTTGGGGAAATTTCAAACTATAATATCTTAAAATTTTTTTTCATACCCTTTCTTTTTCTCTTCTTCTTCTGGAACCCCTATAATTCCAATGTTGGTGCCTTTGATATTGTCCCAGAGGTCTCTGAGAATGTTATCAGTTGTTTTCATTCT
The DNA here is from genome assembly GCA_006410735.1 of Raphicerus campestris. Lineage (NCBI taxonomy): Eukaryota > Metazoa > Chordata > Mammalia > Artiodactyla > Bovidae > Raphicerus > Raphicerus campestris. Next base: position 20,930 of record SJYW01044483.1, on the reverse strand, counting down.
TTTTACTTTATTCTGCTCTTCAGAAATTATTTCCACCACTTGGTCTTCCAGCTCACTGATTCGTTCTTCTGCTTCAGATATTCTGCCATTGATTCTTTCTAGAGTATTTTTAATTTCATTAGTTGTGTTGTTTGTCTCTGTATGTTTATTCTTTAATTCTTCTAGGTCTTTGTTAATTTATTCTTGCATTTTATTCATTTTGTTTTCAAGGTTTTTGATCATCTTTACTCTCATTATTCTGAATACTTTTTCAGGTAGTTTGCCTATTTCTTCTTCATTTATTTGAACTAATGTGTTCCTAGTTTGTTCCTTCATTTGTGTAGTATTTCTCTGCCTTTTCATTACTTATTTTTTTAACTTATTGTGTTTGAGGTCTCCTTTTCCCAGGCTTCAGGGTTGAATTCTTTCTTCTGATTGGTTTCTGCCCTCCTAAGGGGTTTATGTAAGCTTGTAAAAGGTGAGATCTGTGCTGAGTTTTTGTTTGCTTTTCCTCTGATGGGCAAGGCTGAGTGAGGTGGTAATCCTGTCTGCTGATGATTGGGTTTGTATTTTTGTTTTATTTGTTGTTTAGAAGAGGCATCCTGCACAGAGTGCTACTAGTGGATGGTGCTGCTGGGTCTTGTATTCAAGTGGTTTTCTTTGTGTGAGTTCTTACTGTTTGATACTCCCTAAGATTAGTTCTCTGGTTGTCTACAGTCTTGGAGTCAGTGCTCCCACTCCAAAAGCCCCGGGCTTGATTTCTAGTCAGGAACGAAGATTCCACAAGTGGTTTGTTATGGGATTAAGTGAGATTAAAACAAATATCCAAAAACGAGAAACCAAAGATGAACCCCAGACAAATGGCAATTACAAAATCAAGCAAATAATTAAAATAATAGAATATACACATATACATATACACCCATGAGCAAAGTGAAAACAGCCCACCAACAAAAGTAAAGTACAGTAGATTGACCCAATAAACAAAGGAAATAAAAAATTATATTTACCAGTTAAGAACAAAACTAACTAAAGCATGAACTGGAAAACAAAACTAAAGCAAGGTGCCAATTGGGGAATAAAGCAATGAAAATTAAACTACCAGAATGTTGAGAGGAAAGAAAGACAGAAAGAATACATATGCAAAGTTAAATAGAGGTAGATTAGGAAGATTTATATATATTAAAGATTAATTGCAAGGGGAAAAGAACAGTAGGAAAGACAAACAAAGGAATAAATGTAGAAAAAATATAATAGCTTAAAAAAATTAAAATTATAAAGAAGAGAAAAGAAAGAAAAAACAGAAGGAGAAGAAAAAAAAGGGAAACTCCACAGAACTGCAAAAGCCCAATGTAGAGGCAAAGGTTTATAATAGCAATAAAAAAAAAATGTGACTGATTAAAAAAAAAGCTCAAAAGCTTAATTAGATTTCATAGTGCCAATAAAATCAACAACTACAACAGAGAGGGGTGGAAAGGGGGAAAAATCCAAAGGGATCTACAGAGTAAGACAAAACATAAAAATAATAAATGTTTCTCTTGTCATTGCTGTCAGAGTCTTTTCTCTCGCTGGGAGTGACAGTCCACCTCACCTCCCTAGGATGCCCTCCAACACTGTGCTGATCTCTGGACCTGCTGTGGTAGAAGCTCAGATTCTAATCTGGTTCTCCTCCTGTGTTCTTGCCTCCAATATCCACAGTTATCAGAACTACTGAATTTTCTTTTGTGGGAGCTCTCAATGACCATTTATATATTCCATAGACACAGAGTCTGCCTAGTTGATCATGTGGATTTAATCTGCAGCTTGTACAGCTGGTGGGAAGGTTTTGGCTCTTCTTCCTTAGCCACAATGCCCTGGGTTTCAATTCTGGTTTTATTTTCACCTCTGCATGTGGGTCGTCCACTGGGGTTTGCTCCTGAGGCTGCCCTGGAGGGATTGGGTCTGCTCCAGTGAGGGCCAGGTGTGGGGGAGGTGCAGCTGCCTGGGTCGCAGGGGTTCTGGCAGCACCAGGTACTCAGGGGGGTTGGTGGCTAAGGGCATCAGGAACTGTAGTGCTAAGAGGGCATGGCACTCCATGGAGAAGGAAATGGCAACCCACTCCAGTGTTCTTGCCTGGAGAATCCCAGGGACGGGGAAGCCTGGTGGGCTGCCGTCTATGGGGTTGCACAGAGTTGGACAGGACTGAAGCGACTTAGGAGAAGCAGCAGGAGGGCATGACAACCAGTACTGGCCAGTACGCTCCAGTATTCTTGCCTGGAGAATGCCTTTCCCTAACAGAGAAGACTGGCAGACCACAGTTCACAGGGTCGCAAAGAGTTGGGCACTACTGAAGTGGTCCTGCACGCACAGATGCAAGACTTCTTTGCCTGTGGCAGCTCTGTCCCGGTGAGAGTTGAGTGTGAAGGTGGCCCAGCTGCTTGGCCTGTGGGGACCCTGGCAGCGTGAAATGTGCAGGGACACGGACTGCCTCCGCTGCAGGAGTTATGACTCTGTCAGAGTCTTTTTTCCAGCCTGTTGTAGCTGGCAATCAGAAGGCCTCTTTGGCCAGTCTTTCTCTGTAGCTCTGCCCATTCAGGCACACAGAGAGACCCCCTGGCTGGGCATCCTACTCTTGTTCTGCACATCAGTCACTTAAAGGAGCAACCTGGGTGAGGTCCTACTCTCTGGTTCAGTGCGTCAGACATTTGATGGGCCAGCCTCTCTACTCTTCAGCTGCTGCCAGTGCTGACATATGGGGAGAGAGAGGCTATGGTGATGGCTCCATCCCCTATGCGTGACTCAGCAGTATCGCCTTGCTTCCATGGCCACCTGGCTTTTCTCCACAGGCATTTCTCATCACAGTCTCCTCCCTCACCCCCACCTCGATCTGTCTCTGCAGTTAACAGCAGCCCTCGCCCTGGGCTCACTCCACACTCCACAGATTCCAGCTCCCAGCCACGCTGTGCCTTCCAGGGGACCCTCAGCCCTGTCCAGGGTATGTATGGCTGCAGCAAGGACTGTCTGATTCTCATTCCACTTCGGCTGCCACAGATCAGCTGTTTCACTCTGAGCCTTAAATGTTTCTCCTCTAACTCAGACAACTGCCCCGATGTGGGGATCGGACCCCTGCTTCAGTTCCCCCACCCCCCGAGGGCAAGTCCAGTTCTACTAACACTTCTGTTTTCCCCCTTAGTTCCTTCATCCGACCAAGTTTTGCATGGTTCTATATATTCTTTTCCTCTGGTCAGATACTCCTGTCCACTCTCAGCTGGTGTTCTGCATGCATTTCTGTATGTTAAGGTGTATTCCTGATGTATCCATGGAGAGAGATGTACTCCACATCCACCGACTTCTGCCATCTTCAGTCCTCTTTTTCTGTCCTTTATTGTGCCCATCCTTGCATGAAATGTTCCCTTGATGGCTTTACTTTTCTTGAAGAGATCTCTAGCCTTTCCCATTCTATCCTTTTCCTTTATTTCTTTGCATAGTTCATTGAGGAGTCTTTCTGAGCTCTCCCTGTTGGTCTCTGGAACTGTGACTAATTGGGTATATCTTTCCTTTTCCCTCTTGCCTTTTTGCTTCTCTTCTTTCCTCAGCTATTTGTAAACCTCCTCAGAAAACTGCTTTGATTTCTTGCATTTCTTTTTTTTGGAGATGGTTTTGGTCACTGCTTCCTATACAAAGTTACAAACCTTCATCCATACCTCTTCAGGCACTCTGCCTACCAGATCCAATTCCTTAAGTCTATTCATCACCTCCACTGTATAATCATAAGGGATTTTATTTAGGTCATACCTGAATAGCCTAATGATTTTCCCTACTTTCTTCAACTTAAGCTTGATTTTTGCAATAAGGTGCTCATGATCTGAGCCATAGTCAGCCGCAGGTCTTGTTTTTGCTGGTTGTTAGGGTTTCTTCATCTTTGGCTGGAAAAGAACATAATCAATCTGATTTCAGAATTGGCTATATGGTGATGTCCACTTGTATAGTTGTCTCTTGTGTTGTCAGAAAAGGATATTTGCTTAACAAAACTCTGTTAGCCTTTGCCCTGCTTCATTTTGTACTCCAAGGCTAGACGTGCCTGTGTTCCAGGTATCTCTTGACTTCCTACTTTTGCATTCCAATCCCCTATGATAAAAAGGAGCTTTGGTGTTCTAGAAGGTCTTGTGGGTTTTACTAGAACTAGTCAACTTCAACTTCTTCAGCACTAGTGGTTGGGGCATAGACTTGGATTACTATGATGTTGAATGTTTTACCTTGGAAACGAAGCGAGATCATTCTGTCGGTTTTGCATATCTGAGGTTTTTGCATATTTTGTCATTTTTGGATAGCTGAGATTGCGCCCAAGTATTGCATTTCAGATTCTTCTGTTGACTATGAGGGCTATTCCATTTCTTCTAAGGGATTTATGGCCACAGTAGTAGATATAATGGTCATCTGAATTAAACTCACCCATTCTAATAAATTTTAATTCACTGATTCTTAAGATGTTGATGTTCACTCTTGTCGTCTTCTGCTTGACCACATCCAATTTACCTTGATTCATGGACCCAACATTCCAGGTTCNAGGTACTCAGGGGGGTTGGTGGCTAAGGGCATCAGGAACTGTAGTGCTAAGAGGGCATGGCACTCCATGGAGAAGGAAATGGCAACCCACTCCAGTGTTCTTGCCTGGAGAATCCCAGGGACGGGGAAGCCTGGTGGGCTGCCGTCTATGGGGTTGCACAGAGTTGGACAGGACTGAAGCGACTTAGCAGAAGCAGCAGGAGGGCATGGCAACCAGTACTGGCCAGTACGCTCCAGTATTCTTGCCTGGAGAATGCCTTTCCCTAACAGAGAAGACTGGCAGACCACAGTTCACAGGGTCGCAAAGAGTTGGGCACTACTGAAGTGGTCCTGCACGCACAGATGCAAGACTTCTTTGCCTGTGGCAGCTCTGTCCCGGTGAGAGTTGAGTGTGAAGGTGGCCCAGCTGCTTGGCCTGTGGGGACCCTGGCAGCGCGAAGTGTGCAGGGACACGGACTGCCTCCGCTGCAGGAGTTATGACTCTGTCAGAGTCTTTTTTCCAGCCTGTTGTAGCTGGCAATCAGAAGGCCTCTTTGGCCAGTCTTTCTCTGTAGCTCTGCCCATTCAGGCACACAGAGAGACCCCTTGGCTGGGCATCCTACTCTTGTTCTGCACATCAGTCACTTAAAGGAGCAACCTGGGTGAGGTCCTACTCTCTGGTTCAGTGCGTCAGACATTTGATGGGCCAGCCTCTCTACTCTTCAGCTGCTGCCAGTGCTGACATATGGGGAGAGAGAGGCTATGGTGATGGCTCCATCCCCTATGCGTGACTCAGCAGTATCGCCTTGCTTCCATGGCCACCTGGCTTTTCTCCACAGGCATTTCTCATCACAGTCTCCTCCCTCACCCCCACCTCGATCTGTCTCTGCAGTTAACAGCAGCCCTCGCCCTGGGCTCACTCCACACTCCACAAATTCCAGCTCCCAGCCACGCTGTGCCTTCCAGGGGACCCTCAGCCCTGTCCAGGGTATGTATGGCTGCAGCAAGGACTGTCTGATTCTCATTCCACTTCGGCTGCCACAGGTTAGCTGTTTCACTCTGAGCCTTAAATGTTTCTCCTCTAACTCAGACAACTGCCCCGATGTGGGGATCGGACCCCTGCTTCAGTTCCCCCACCCCCCGAGGGCAAGTCCAGTTCTACTAACACTTCTGTTTTCCCCCTTAGTTCCTTCATCCGACCAAGTTTTGCGTGGTTCTATATATTCTTTTCCTCTGGTCAGATACTCCTGTCCACTCTCAGCTGGTGTTCTGCATGCATTTCTGTATGTTAAGGTGTATTCCTGATGTATCCATGGAGAGAGATGTACTCCACATCCACCGACTTCTGCCATCTTCAGTCCTCTTTTTCTGTCCTTTATTGTGCCCATCCTTGCATGAAATGTTCCCTTGATGGCTTTACTTTTCTTGAAGAGATCTCTAGCCTTTCCCATTCTATCCTTTTCCTTTATTTCTTTGCATAGTTCATTGAGAAGTCTTTCTGAGCTCTCCCTGTTGGTCTCTGGAACTGTGACTAATTGGGTATATCTTTCCTTTTCCCTCTTGCCTTTTTCCTTCTCTTCTTTCCTCAGCTATTTGTAAACCTCCTCAGAAAACTGCTTTGATTTCTTGCATTTCTTTTTTTTGGAGATGGTTTTGGTCACTGCTTCCTATACAAAGTTACAAACCTTCATCCATACCTCTTCAGGCACTCTGCCTACCAGATCCAATTCCTTAAGTCTATTCATCACCTCCACTGTATAATCATAAGGGATTTTATTTAGGTCATACCTGAATAGCCTAATGATTTTCCCTACTTTCTTCAACTTAAGCTTGATTTTTGCAATAAGGTGCTCATGATCTGAGCCATAGTCAGCCGCAGGTCTTGTTTTTGCTGGTTGTTAGGGTTTCTTCATCTTTGGCTGGAAAAGAACATAATCAATCTGATTTCAGAATTGGCTATATGGTGATGTCCACTTGTATAGTTGTCTCTTGTGTTGTCAGAAAAGGATATTTGCTTAACAAAACTCTGTTAGCCTTTGCCCTGCTTCATTTTGTACTCCAAGGCTAGACGTGCCTGTGTTCCAGGTATCTCTTGACTTCCTACTTTTGCATTCCAATCCCCTATGATAAAAAGGAGCTTTGGTGTTCTAGAAGGTCTTGTGGGTTTTACTAGAACTAGTCAACTTCAACTTCTTCAGCACTAGTGGTTGGGGCATAGACTTGGATTACTATGATGTTGAATGTTTTACCTTGGAAACGAAGCGAGATCATTCTGTCGGTTTTGCATATCTGAGGTTTTTGCATATTTTGTCATTTTTGGATAGCTGAGATTGCGCCCAAGTATTGCATTTCAGATTCTTCTGTTGACTATGAGGGCTATTCCATTTCTTCTAAGGGATTTATGGCCACAGTAGTAGATATAATGGTCATCTGAATTAAACTCACCCATTCTAATAAATTTTAATTCACTGATTCTTAAGATGTTGATGTTCACTCTTGTCGTCTTCTGCTTGACCACATCCAATTTACCTTGATTCATGGACCCAACATTCCAGGTTCCTGTGCAGTATTGTTCTTTACAGCATCAGACTTTACTTTCACCACCAGACATGTCCACAACTGAGCATCATTTCCACTTTGACTCAGCTGCTTCAGTCTTTCTGGAGCTATTAGTAACTGCCCTCTGGTCTTCTCCAGTAGCATGTTGGACACCTTCTGACCTGTGGGGCTCACATCTTGGTGTCATACCTTTTTGCCTTTTTATACAGTTCATAGGGTTCTCATGGCAGGAATACTGGAGTGATTGCTTCCTCCAGTGGACCATGTTTTGTCAGAAGTCTTCACTGTGACTCATCAGCCTTGGGCGGCCCCGCGTGGCATGGCTCCTCATTGAGTTATGCAAGCCCCTTCAGCACGACAAGACTGTGACCCATGAAGTGGGTGTATGTGTGTGCTCAGTCATGTCCACCTCTTTGCCACCCCATGGACTATAGCCCTCCAGGCTCCTCTGTCCATGGAATTTTCAAGGCAAGAATACTGTAACAAGTTGCCATTTCCTACTCTAGGGGATATTCCTGACCCAGGGATCAAACCTGTGTCTCTTGCATTATAGATATTTCCATTAAAAGTTACCCTTCCTGGCCAGTTGGTGATAGGAAATGTCCCTCCCAGGAATCATTACTAATATTTATTATAGTAATAGCTATAAGTTTTAAAACATTTATTATTGGTCCAATTCTGTGCTAAATGAGCTCTTATATGCATTTTTGCAATTTTAATCCTCACAGTAATTTTAGGAGCACTAGATCTATTTGTTCTATAGGTAAGAAAACTGTGATTCATTGTATAAAGAGAGCATAGCAACTACTGACTGCAGCCTGGATTTTTGGGCCCCAGATCCTAAGCTACCATTCACCCACACTGCATACACTCTAGTCTCTCCTTGTTGAGATCCTCACGAGACCAATGCCCATCAACTCTGTGGACAGTCTCCTATCATCCCACTGGGACAGCAGTGATAGCATCAGCTCTGCTCTCCTTATTGCCTCCAAAGCTCAAGGAATAAGTTTCTCATAATGTAGGTCAGCTCAAGGTGTCTTTGAGCTCCCTTCCCCTGGTCCTTAACTTCCTGCACAATGGGCCCCTCTCATCCTCACTCACCAATCTAACCCACCAGGCTAATCACCTTGTGCTTCCTGAACACATAAAGCTTATTCCACCTTTGGGTCTGTGCGCGGACACTTCCCTTGCCAGGAATATTCTTCATCCACTTTTTCCATGGCTAGTTCCTCTTGTCACTCAGCTTAAATGTTTCCTTCTCAGAGAGGCCTTCTCAACCACTATTGCAGGAGCTTGCCAGCCACTCCAGCACATCATCCCAGGTGTCATCTCTGCCTTATACTGATCGGGATCTGACCATTTTCTTTTTCTTTTCTTTTTATATTATTCTGCCTTCACTACAATGTAAGTATCAAAGGCCAGAAGCTTTGTCCATATCTTTCACCACAATGTCTAGAATAGCCCCTGACCCGTGTTGGGCCCTCAATAACTACTTACTGAGTGAATACTGCTCCATTCCTTTCCCCTTGTCCTAGAATGAGACAACAACTGTCTTAACATAGGTGACCTCCAGACAGCAGATACCTGGAGGTTTTCCTAACATTCTTTATGTTGCTCCTCCTGCTGTGGAATTCCAGCAGGCTGGAGTGAGCAGACCCCCTCACCTCTATAGGTCAGCAGGGCTTCATCCAGGAACTCAGCTGCCTTCCGGAAATGCTGGGAGATATCCACCTCAGGAAAGTCATCCACCTCCACACCCAGGTACTGGATCTCCAGGCCAGTGTAGAATTCAGGTCCCGTGTAGACACCAGTGCCATGAGCAGCATTCAGGATGTGAGTAATTCCCAGCCTCTTCAGCCTCCCCTTGTTCACAGCCACACTCCTAAAGAGAAAGAAGCAGGGACTTTTTTTTTCTTTTGCCAGCATCAGAACTAGAAAGGTACCTTAGCACTGAGATTGAGAGCCTGCTTCAGTAGGGTCAGGAGAGCCCAGCTGGGTGAATACCACTTCCTCTGCTCCACAGTATGTCTGGGGCTCACTGCAAATATTGTTATAAAAATGGACCAGTGACCTAGTTCTAGCAAGAGAGAGAAGGTAGGGAGAGCTGGGGACAGGAGGAGAGGAGAAAGAGGAGAAGAGAGCTGATGTGCAAGGAAACCACTGATTGACCCAGAAAGCTCTAGGCTAAAATTCCATGACTTCAGGTTGGACATTTATCAAGACACAAAANGGTGATGTCCATGTGTGGAGTCTTCTCTTGTGTTGTTGGAAGAGAGTGTTTGCTATGACCAATGTATTCTCTTAGCAAAACTCTGTTAGCCTTTGCCCTGCTTCATTTTGTACTTAAAGGTGAAATTTGCCTGTTACTCCAGGTATCTCTTGACTTCCTACTTTTGCATTTCAGTCCCCTATGATGAAAAGGACATTATTTTGGGGTGTCAGTTCCAGAAGGTCTTATAGGTCTTCATAGAACCATTCAACTTCAGCTTCTTCAGCATTACTGGTTGGTGCATAAACTTGTATTACTATGATATTGAATGGTTTGCCTTGGAAATCAACAGAAATCATTCTGTCATTTTTGAGATTGTGCCCAAGTAATGCATTCAGACAATAAATGAAATAAGTAAACTAAAGGTGTATTAGAACATGACCTAGCATAAGTGACTGTTGAAAATTTTACTTTTCCCAGTTATTTGCCCTCTGTACATAATGGAATCGAACTAATGGAATGAATTACATACTAAAGAATGTCATGTATTCATCTGATAAATGCATCTAAGCATCTATTTTGTTTCAATATGGGTTTTACAAGTATAAATCGGACATATACTAGCTACTTAAGGACCACGGTTTAAGAAACTATCAGCCAGTTCTATAGAAACATGGGAGGAAATAAGGGAAACTGACATCCCTTCTCCCACCCCAGTACATCTATGCTACTGCTGATCCCTGTTAAGTCCTTCCTGGCAGATCAGATTCAGCCCATACACAGAGTCCTGGCAGAAAACAGACCAAGAGTGGATTCTCCCAAGGAGCAGGGAGGGTCGTGGTGTTCTTTCTCTTTGATGAGAATGCTGCTTCTCCCCCTAGAACTCAAGCCGCGTGGGGTCAGAGTCGAGGCAGAGTGTCCAGGCATGCTGGAGTCGGCCGAGCAGCTGCTGGTGGAGGACCTGTACAACCGCGTCAGGGAAAAGATGGATGACACCAGCCTGTACAACACTCCGTGCATCCTGGACCTCCAGCGGGCCTTGGTCCAAGACCGCCAAGAGGCTCCCTGGAATGAGGTGGATGAGGTCTGGCCCAACGTCTTCATAGCAGAGAAGTGAGTCTGATGGCTGGATGGTCATGAGCCTTTGTCCTACCCCTCTGGGTAGTGCCCAAGAGAGGTGAAACTCCCCCAGCTTGGACCAACAGCTCCAATAGCTCCATCCAGCAAATGGATGCTGCCTGAGCATTTTCCAGCCCCCACCTTGGGAAAGACCCAGCCCACCCACCTGCACACAGGGATTCCCAGGCAAAAAAGCTGGTATGATTGTTTATCCTCCAACCTCCTGACAGGGCTCTTGTTCACAGCCTACCCTGCTGCCCCAGGTGCCCTCTCTGGACCTCCCTAGCCCACCCCCCAGAGTCTTGCCAATAGCACACACCTCACTATTACCATCATTCCATGACATCCGTTACAACCATATAATGGGCCACTTGGAGCCATTGACCATATTGATTTTATATGTATTTACTAACTTATGAAAATATCCACAATATATTAAGAGAATAGATAGGTTACAAAACCTGTATATATGATATGATACTAATTGATATTTGTGTGTGTGTGTGTGTGTGTGCACATGTGCTTTTGCATAGACAACAAATTAGAAGCAAATGTGATAAAAATTTCACAATACTTCTTGCTTGGAGGTGGTTCTATAAGTGATTTTCATTTTCTTCTTTAGATGTCTTTTGAATTGTATAGATATCCTACAGTAAACATTTGCTTTTATAATCAGAAAACAAAATGTTATTTTTCAAAAGTTTATCAGTGGTATCCAGAACAAAACCCCAAACAACTCATTCACATCTTATTCCTTCATCATGGTCTTGCCAGTACATAATTAGTAGCAAAATGCTGATTTTTGAAACCATTTTTGCTGATCTACTGGCTTCTTAATGAGATCTTTTCCTAATATAAGAGAGGGAACTTGGGGTCCTGAAAGCAGGCAATAGGGAAAATAGCTTTGGACATTGGGTCTTATCCTCCAGCATGGTATAATATGTTGCTCAGAACCCGATTCCCAGAGTTGGGCACCAAGTCCCAAGTGGTCCCTAATTAGCTCCACAGACCCAGAAACACTCACACGGAGATGGGCAGAGACTCTGGGCATCCCGAGAAACCCCCAGCTGAAGGCCTCTGCTTCTTCTCGGGCAACACTGTGTGCAGAAACTCTTCAAACTAAGCTCCACCTGTTCCACTGCAGTAAAGAGAACTCTGAACCAGGAATCCCAAACTCCAGTTCTTTTGCTGTTTGTTTGTTTCATGTGTCACTCCTTTAAAGTACAAACATAAAAAATGATAAACCAGAAAGCAGTTTTACATTGAACTAGCAGAGGTGACTACATACAGTTCTTTTTGCAAACCCCAGACCAGATATTAAGTCGAGACAGCTGCTGCTAGATCCTAACCTTTGAGGCTGACCTGTCCTACCCCATTCGCAGCAGCACTGGAGCATCAAGCCAGGCCAGCCTTCTCAGGCCTTCACATCTAAGTCTTCCTACTAGAACAGAACAGGAAGGATTGTGCCATTACCCAGAAGGCAAGGACAGCACTGGCAACTCTGTCTACTCCTCGGGACTCTAAGGGATCCCCGTGTACATATGAGATCGGGCCCAAGTATTGATATTTCGGTCTGAACTGTGAGATTTATGGCAAATGCAGGATGGTTTGAATGGTCCCAGGCCAGAGAGCAAGTGTCACAAACGCTACATCTCCAGTGAAATAAGGCATACACTGCTGCCCGTAAACAACACGAGTCAAGGAGTGGCTGCCGGTCTAGTGCATCTACATGTGAAACTCAGACATGGGACTTTACAAAAGCAAAATCTGGATACTAAGGGCCCCCCTTTTAATGAAAGCCAAGGCCCTAGAATAGAACGCTAGAAAGTCTGTAATTATTCATCCCTAATTAAGATGATCAGGTCATTTTGGAAAGAAGGGAAATACTAACCACCCTCCCTGCAAGTTTTAGTAGCCAAGAGGAACCTGGGCGCTGAAAAGTAGCCAACACTTTTCTTTTTTGCAACTGACAAGCAGCTGTGGCAACTGGCCAATTGCATGAGCAGCAGGGAAGCCAACAGTGACCCCTGCGAGTGGTGCTCACTGTGGCAGCTCCTGTCCACGGGCTGCACACAACCTCCCCACTGGGATAGAGAGCCCTGCTCCACCAGCTGCCCGCAGGCCAAAGCGTAGGAGTGCTGGAAACAGATGAGTCCATGCTCCCCACATCATGGTACAGAGTGACAATGAATAGATATGGTTTAAGCACAGCATTTGGAGACAACCCTCCAGTCGTTTGTTATTAAAGTCTTAAGAGCTTAGAGCCTGGGAGGATTGAGAAATTCTAAAAATGAAACAAACAAGCAAAAAAAGAGTGTGGGAGGTGTCGTAGACACAAGAGCTCCTTGTAGATGCTGTCTGGTTCACTTTGTCCCCAAGTTCAATCGAATTCAAGACACAAGGCAGAGACATTAGACCTGTGTCAAGCGCAAAAACTGTTGGTAGTTGCTCTTGGTGACGCCAGTCATCAGCTCCTGGGTACATTCTGGAAGCTCCCCTGAGAAGAGTCCTGGGCAGCCTGAGAAGATGGTGAATGGTGGGACCACAGTTTCTGGGGGTAATACTGTGTTGTCAAGAATTTTTCAAGAGCCTTTCAACACACACCAGCACCCAGCCACACAATTCCTGCCAGTGTGAACATAAGAGCCATATGAGCTGCGTTGACCACACAGTCTTCCTCAATAAAGGTGTGGTCCCCAATATGAAAAGGAAAAAATGCAACCTTTGCTGAATTTCTTGAATGGTAGCCTTAGGACACTCTGACTTTTCACACCACAATGACGTCCAGCTCTTACATTTGTCAGATCCCCTTGGATAACACAGTCATTCACCACAATGGTCTTGCCATTGAGAACAATGTTCTTGGAGAAGGAAATGGCAACCCACTCCAGTGTTCTTGCCTGGAGAATCCCAGGGATGGTGGAGCCTGGCGGGCTGCCGTCTATGGGGTCGCACAGAGTCGGGCACGACTGAAGTGACTTAGCACTAGCAGCAGCAGCTTTTGTTCTATCTTGTACAGAAAACAGTAAAAGCATCATTGAATATTTTTTTTCAGAACCATATAAATATGTCTGTAACATTAATACTTCCTTTTAAGACAAATACAGATTCAAAAGAGATTTTATGTAGAGAATTCTAATTAAAATTGTTTTCTTTCATGCTAAGTTTATATTTAGATTTATAATTGTTGAGAGAAAAGAATTCATTGTAAAATTATGCCAACCTATATAATACTGTAATAAATTATTTTGTACTTAAAAAAAAAAAAAAAGAGAACAATGTTCTGACTTCCACACAATACAGACTGGCGATTAACTTTGTTCTCAGATGCCATCTCGATGTACTCGGACTTGGAGGGTGGCTCGCCCACCTCCATGGCCACCAACTCCTCAGCACAGCTCTGGCTCCTGTCAAAGTCTGTCTGCCAGTCTTCCTGACTGGAACTCTGATAACTTCTGGCTGCTGCACCACTTCCACTCTGGGTGGTCAGTGGTCCTGACCTCCAGTTCTTGTTCAGAGTCTTTTCTTAGGAACAAGTCCTAAAATATAGTTGATTCACTTTTACAATCTTCAGATAGGAATAAGAATAGTTATTCTACTTCTTAAGTTTGTCTTGTCATGAAGTCGCTCAGTCGTATCCGACTCTTTGCGACCCCATAGACTGTAGCCTACCAGGCTCCTCTGTCCATGGTATTTTCCAGGCAATAGTCCTGGAGTGGATTGCCATTTCCTTCTCCAGGGAATCTTCCCGACCCAGGGATCGAATCCGGGTCTCCCACATTGTAGACAGATGCTTTACTGTCTGAGCAGATAAATTAAAATAGCGCGTATGAAAACACTTGGAAAAATATAGCATGCCACATCAGTGTGAAACATACTTAATTTTATAATTATTTTTGACTGCCACTTTTGTGTCTTGATAAATGTCCAACCTGAAGTCATGGAATTTTAGCCTAGAGCTTTCTGGGTCAATCAGTGGTTTCCTTGCACATCAGCTCTCTTCTCCTCTTTCTCCTCTCCTCCTGTCTCCAGCTCTCCCTACCTTCTCTCTCTTGCTAGAACTAGGTCACTGGTCCATTTTTATAACAATATTTGCAGTGAGCCCCAGACATACTGTGGAGCAGAGGAAGTGGTATTCACCCAGCTGGGCTCTCCTGACCCTACTGAAGCAGGCTCTCAATCTCAGTGCTAAGGTACCTTTCTAGTTCTGATGCTGGCAAAAGAAAAAAAAAGTCCCTGCTTCTTTCTCTTTAGGAGTGTGGCTGTGAACAAGGGGAGGCTGAAGAGGCTGGGAATTACTCACATCCTGAATGCTGCTCATGGCACTGGTGTCTACACGGGACCTGAATTCTACACTGGCCTGGAGATCCAGTACCTGGGTGTGGAGGTGGATGACTTTCCTGAGGTGGATATCTCCCAGCATTTCCGGAAGGCAGCTGAGTTCCTAGATGAAGCCCTGCTGACCTATAGAGGTAAGGGGGTCTGCTCACTCCAGCCTGCTGGAATTCCACAGCAGGAGGAGCAACATAAAGAATGTTAGGAAAACCTCCAGGTATCTGCTGTCTGGAGGTCACCTATGTTAAGACAGTTGTTGTCTCATTCTAGGACAAGGGGAAAGGAATGGAGCAGTATTCACTCAGTAAGTAGTTATGGAGGGCCCAACACGGGTCAGGGGCTATTCTAGACATTGTGGTGAAAGATATGGACAAAGCTTCTGGCCTTTGATACTTACATTGTAGTGAAGGCAGAATAATATAAAAAGAAAAGAAAAAGAAAATGGTCAGATCCCGATCAGTATAAGGCAGAGATGACACCTGGGATGATGTGCTGGAGTGGCTGGCAAGCTCCTGCAATAGTGGTTGAGAAGGCCTCTCTGAGAAGGAAACATTTAAGCTGAGTGACAAGAGGAACTAGCCATGGAAAAAGTGGATGAAGAATATTCCTGGCAAGGGAAGTGTCCGCGCACAGACCCAAAGGTGGAATAAGCTTTATGTGTTCAGGAAGCACAAGGTGATTAGCCTGGTGGGTTAGATTGGTGAGTGAGGATGAGAGGGGCCCATTGTGCAGGAAGTTAAGGACCAGGGGAAGGGAGCTCAAAGACACCTTGAGCTGACCTACATTATGAGAAACTTATTCCTTGAGCTTTGGAGGCAATAAGGAGAGCAGAGCTGATGCTATCACTGCTGTCCCAGTGGGATGATAGGAGACTGTCCACAGAGTTGATGGGCATTGGTCTCGTGAGGATCTCAACAAGGAGAGACTAGAGTGTATGCAGTGTGGGTGAATGGTAGCTTAGGATCTGGGGCCCAAAAATCCAGGCTGCAGTCAGTAGTTGCTATGCTTTCTTTATACAGTGAATCACAGTTTTCTTACCTATAGAACAAATAGATCTAGTGCTCCTAAAATTACTGTGAGGATTAAAATTGCAAAAATGCATATAAGAGCTCATTTAGCACAGAATTGGACCAATAATAAATGTTTTAAAACTTATAGCTATTACTATAATAAATATTAGTAATGATTCCTGGGAGGGACATTTCCTATCACCAACTGGCCAGGAAGGGTAACTTTTAATGGAAATATCTATAATGCAAGAGACACAGGTTTGATCCCTGGGTCAGGAATATCCCCTAGAGTAGGAAATGGCAACTTGTTACAGTATTCTTGCCTTGAAAATTCCATGGACAGAGGAGCCTGGAGGGCTATAGTCCATGGGGTGGTAAAGAGGTGGACATGACTGAGCACACACATACACCCACTTCATGGGTCACAGTCTTGTCATGCTGAAGGGGCTTGCATAACTCAATGAGGAGCCATGCCATGCGGGGCCGCCCAAGGCTGATGAGTCACAGTGAAGACTTCTGACAAAACATGGTCCACTGGAGGAAGCAATCACTCCAGTATTCCTGCCACGAGAACCCTATGAACTGTATAAAAAGGCAAAAAGGTATGACACCAAGATGTGAGCCCCACAGGTCAGAAGGTGTCCAACATGCTACTGGAGAAGACCAGAGGGCAGTTACTAATAGCTCCAGAAAGACTGAAGCAGCTGAGTCAAAGTGGAAATGATGCTCAGTTGTGGATATGTCTGGTGGTGAAAGTAAAGTCTGATGCTGTAAAGAACCTGGAATGTTGGGTCCATGAATCAAGGTAAATTGGATGTGGTCAAGCAGAAGACGACAAGAGTGAACATCAACATCTTAAGAATCAGTGAATTAAAATTTATTAGAATGGGTGAGTTTAATTCAGATGACCATTATATCTACTACTGTGGCCATAAATCCCTTAGAAGAAATGGAATAGCCCTCATAGTCAACAGAAGAATCTGAAATGCAATACTTGGGCGCAATCTCAGCTATCCAAAAATGACAAAATATGCAAAAACCTCAGATATGCAAAACCGACAGAATGATCTCGCTTCGTTTCCAAGGTAAAACATTCAACATCATAGTAATCCAAGTTTATGCCCCAACCACTAGTGCTGAAGAAGTTGAAGTTGACTAGTTCTAGTAAAACCCACAAGACCTTCTAGAACACCAAAGCTCCTTTTTATCATAGGGGATTGGAATGCAAAAGTAGGAAGTCAAGAGATACCTGGAACACAGGCAAGTCTAGCCTTGGAGTACAAAATGAAGCAGGGCAAAGGCTAACAGAGTTTTGTTAAGCAAATATCCTTTTCTGACAACACAAGAGACAACTATACAAGTGGACATCACCATATAGCCAATTCTGAAATCAGATTGATTATGTTCTTTTCCAGCCAAAGATGAAGAAACCCTAACAACCAGCAAAAACAAGACCTGCGGCTGACTATGGCTCAGATCATGAGCACCTTATTGCAAAAATCAAGCTTAAGTTGAAGAAAGTAGGGAAAATCATTAGGCTATTCAGGTATGACCTAAATAAAATCCCTTATGATTATACAGTGGAGGTGATGAATAGACTTAAGGAATTGGATCTGGTAGGCAGAGTGCCTGAAGAGGTATGGATGAAGGTTTGTAACTTTGTATAGGAAGCAGTGACCAAAACCATCTCCAAAAAAAAGAAATGCAAGAAATCAAAGCAGTTTTCTGAGGAGGTTTACAAATAGCTGAGGAAAGAAGAGAAGCAAAAAGGCAAGAGGGAAAAGGAAAGATATACCCAATTAGTCACAGTTCCAGAGACCAACAGGGAGAGCTCAGAAAGACTTCTCAATGAACTATGCAAAGAAATAAAGGAAAAGGATAGAATGGGAAAGGCTAGAGATCTCTTCAAGAAAAGTAAAGCCATCAAGGGAACATTTCATGCAAGGATGGGCACAATAAAGGACAGAAAAAGAGGACTGAAGATGGCAGAAGTCGGTGGATGTGGAGTACATCTCTCTCCATGGATACATCAGGAATACACCTTAACATACAGAAATGCATGCAGAACACCAGCTGAGAGTGGACAGGAGTATCTGACCAGAGGAAAAGAATATATAGAACCA
>SJYW01044466.1:148069-162765 GCA_006410735.1 Raphicerus campestris | reverse complement strand
TTCTCCAGTGGACCATATTGTGTCAGCCCTCTCCACCATGACCCACCTGTCTTGGGTTGCCCCGCAGGCATGGCTTGGTCTCACTGAGTTAGACAAGGCTGTGGTCCTAATGTGATTAGATTGACTATTTTTCTATGAATATGGTTTTAGTATGTCTGCCCTCTGATGCCCTCTTGCAATACCTACCATCTTACTTGGGTTTCTCTTACCTTGGGCATGGTATATCTCTTCACAGCTGCTCCAGCAAAGCACAGCCGCTGCTCCTTACCTTGGACGAGAAGTATCTCCTTACCGCAGCCATTCCTGGCCTANTCTGCCCTCTGATGCCCTCTTGCAATACCTACCATCTTACTTGGGTTTCTCTTACCTTGGGCGTGGTATATCTCTTCACAGCTGCTCCAGCAAAGCACAGCCGCTGCTCCTTACCTTGGACGAGGAGTATCTCCTTACCGCAGCCATTCCTGGCCTTCTTTAGTGCTTCTTTAAAGTTTCTATCTCCAAATACAGCCATATTTTGAGGTATTTGGGGTTAGGATTTCAACATATGAATTTGGAAGGTGGAAACTCAATTAAGTCTATAATGAACAATGATGTAATAAAACAAGCTGCAACACACAAGAAATATTTTTTTTTAAGAAAACATTATTATTCAGAACTCTTTAATCATATATGAACATTTCAAATATGTCTGGTATGGCTACTTTGTGTGGCTCTGAATATCAGGATCATCATAAGGACTGGGGTGGGTCATCAACTACTGTGGCTTGAATCCAAGAGGGCTGAAAGTTAATATTCCAATAAGGACAGAATATTGCTGAATAGCTTAATAAGCCAAGGGAAAAGTAGAATCTCATAAACATGAGATATGGTTGGGAATAAGGAAACTGTGATATGGTATGCTATCAGTAAGCTAAAAGAGAAGTATCACTAGAAGGAATGAATCTCATGCTCTACTTTGAATCATATCGTTCCTATTTAGCATGCTTAATTCTGGGCACCATACTTTACATGGGAGAACAAAGAAGTTGGAAATGTTTTTGAAGAATGGCATAAAAATACAAAACTTTAATGTATCCACTTTCACTCAACACATTGTTATTTGATTTCATTTTGCTAAGTCAATAGTTGTATTATACCACATGCTAAGCAACCATTTTTAATAACTGAAGCTCCTTGGAGTTGGGTTTATAATGATCAAAAAGCCATTAATCAGAAAATCTCATGACTAAATGTGAAATTACATTGTCACAAAGAATATGAATAAGAAATACATATAAGATTATATATATATATATATATGTACATACACACACACACATACGGACTTCCCTTGTGCCTCAACATGTAAAGAATCCACCTGCTATGTGGGAGAGCTGGGTTTGATCCCTGGGTTGGAAAGATTCCCTGGAGAAGGAATGGCTACCCATTCCAGTATTCTCACCTGGAGAATCACCATGGACAGTCTATGGGGTTGCAAAGAGACTGACACAACTGAGCAACTTTCACTTCACTTCACTTCATATATCTATATCTATATATATATGTATGTATATAACATTTCTTATTCACTTCTATATTTCTTGTACTAGATCACAATAAATATTGAAGTGAATAAGAAATGCCTTCCTTCTGGAAGAGACTAGTCCAAGATAAGACACACATTTTCTTTTTCTAAAATTTTAAATTTTATTTACTTTTAATTGGAATATAATTGCTTTACAATATTGGGTTGGTTTCTGCCATATATATATATCAACATGAATCAGCCATAGGTACACATATACCCCCTCCCTCTTGAACCTCACTCCCACCTCCCAACCCATCCCACTCCTGTAAGTTGTTACAGCACCAAATTTGGGCTACTTGTGTCACATAGCAAATTTCCACTGACTATCTATTATACATATAGTAATGAATTTGTTTAAGTGCTACTCTCTCAATTTGTCCCACATTCTCCTTTCCCCATCGTGTCCACAAGTCTTTTTCTATGTCTGCATCTCCATTGCTAGGTTCATCAGTACCAGCTTTCTAGATTCCATATATACACACTAACACATGATATTTGTTTTTCTCTTTCTGAATTACTTCACTCTGTGTAATAGTTGACAAACCTATTTCTCAAAGAGCCTTGCTATCTGTTAGTTATATGTCTAAAGGGTGACATGATAATAAATACTTCGATGTTACAGGGGAAAACATTTCCTCTTGCTAAGTTTGATTCCTACTCAGAAGAGCTGAATTGAGGATCTAAATTAGAGAAAAGGAACACAGAGGAAGTCATCTAAGTTGCGAAGAATTTTATTAATCTATTAAAAACTGAAGTCTTCTAACTTCTGAGGTATCCTGTTTGTTGTAAAGAGGGGAAATCTTGAAGCAATTAGATGTAATACTCCCACTGACTGTAATGAAGATACTGCAGTATGTTTCCATGAGTGTGTGTTGGAAAGAGTGGGGAACAACTTAGTGGTCTTGAGTGAAGAAGTGGATATGCTTATTACAGGCACCTGGTAGAGGAAGATGGAGAAAGAGCTAGGACAAGATTGCAAAGTGGATCTTTGTAATCTTACAAAGCAAAATTACAAACTGGATCAACAAAACTGAGATGAGAGAATCTATATATACATACATACATATATATATATTCTAAAATACTGTGATAAGCACTGTAGTGTCACAGTTATCTAAGGCCTCTAGATAGCAGGATAAATACATCAGCAATCCTGCCATCAAAGAGTTCCTGGTTTAATGGGGATAGGCCAAAATCAAAGTAAAGACATGTGTATGGTGCTACCTGGCACAAACAAAGAACAGTCATATCATCTTTGGATGAGACAAGTACCCATAGAGGTGGCATCCACACTATCTTGGCCTTCTCTGATGGTCCAGAGGTTGGGGATATGACTGCCAACGTAGGGGACATGGGTTGGATCCCTGGTCTGGGTAGATTCCACATGCCATAGGGCAGCTAAGCCCCTGGCACTGCAGCTACTGAAGCCTGCATGTCTACAGCCCATCGTCTGCAAAAAGGGAATACAATGAGAAGCATTCAGCATTCTGCAATGAAAATCTCATGCACCATAATGAGAGAGTACCCTTCACTTACTACAACTAAAGCAAGATTGTGTATAGCAACACAAGCCCAATACAGCTGAAAATAAATAAGTGAATTAAAACAAACAAACAAACAACTGTGTTTTAACAGACTTGTTGTTCAGGTGCTATGTCCTGTCCAACTTTTTGTGTCCCCATGGATTATAACAAACCAGGCTTTCCTGTTCCTCATTATCTCCTGAATTTTGCCCAAGTTCATGTCTTAACATCCCAGATAGTCTAGTAGTAACAGACTAGGTAGGGTTTTTGCTGTGTTCTGAATGTTCATGCCCCCTCCAAATTTCAAATGCTGGAAACTTAATCCCTAAGGTAAAACCATTAGGAGATGAGGCTTTTGCATAGTTATTAGGTCATGAAAGAAGAACCTGACTGGATGGAAGTATCATCGTTATGAAAAAGTTGACAGAGCTGAATACCGTTCTTTCCCCGTGCAAGGACACATAGTTGGCAGCCTACAACCTAGAAGAGTACTTTCACCAGAGTCTGGCCATTGTGGAAATCTGATCATGGACTTCTAACCTTCAAATCTGTAAGATATAAATTTCCATTGAAGTATTTTCCAATCTGAAGTATTTTATTATGGCAGCTATAAAGGGTTAAAACAGTTAACGGGACCAATGGGATTGGAAATGATATTTCAGTCAGAGGAGACAATATAAGTATAATCTTGCCATGGGGCTCATTGTGATATATGCAGGAAAGTAAAGCAAATGTGCATAGGCAATAATTTAACTCTCCACCTTCCAAAATAATCAAGGTAAAAAATTTAAAAATGAAGACAGAAACATTGACTTAGAACTCTAGAACTGTGTTGGAGATAAGTTGTAGATGCTCCTGAGCCTTTCTAACTTCTACAAGTTTGTTATCTGGGCTATCTTTGCATCCTCACATAGAATAGCATTAAGACGACAATAACAACAACAGCAAAAGTTTACATTTTTATACTTAGGAATAGAGGAACAGGAAAACTGATAAGACTATTTCTCTCTGTGCATGCTGTCACTTCACTTATGTCCGATTTTCTGTCCCTATGGGCTATAACACTCCAGGCTCCTCTGTCCAAGGGATTCTCCCAGCAAAAATACTGGAGAGGTTTGCCATGTCCTCCTCTAGGGGATCTTCCCAACTCAGGGATCGAATCTGCATCTCTTTATGTCTCCCTGTCCTGCACTGGCAAGTGGGTTTTTTAACATTAGTGACACCTGGGAAGCACCATTTCTTTCTATACCAAGTAACAGCATGTAATAGGAGAGTTATAAGGCAAAAGAAAATGGACTGAATCTCTTGGGCTTGAAGAAAGGAGAAAAATTAAAAATTAAAGGCACCCTAATCTATTCAATCTGCAAGGAGGTCAAACCAATCAATCCTAAAGGAAATCAATCCTGAATATTCATTGGAAGGACTGATGCTGAAGCAAAGCTCCAGTACTTTGGCCACTTGATGCGAACAGCCCACTCATTAGAAAATACCNATTGGGTTGGTTTCTGCCATATATATATATCAACATGAATCAGCCATAGGTACACATATACCCCCTCCCTCTTGAACCTCACTCCCACCTCCCAACCCATCCCACTCCTGTAAGTTGTTACAGCACCAAATTTGGGCTACTTGTGTCACATAGCAAATTTCCACTGACTATCTATTATACATATAGTAATGAATTTGTTTAAGTGCTACTCTCTCAATTTGTTCCACATTCTCCTTTCCCCATCGTGTCCACAAGTCTTTTTCTATGTCTGCATCTCCATTGCTAGGTTCATCAGTACCAGCTTTCTAGATTCCATATATACACACTAACACATGATATTTGTTTTTCTCTTTCTGAATTACTTCACTCTGTGTAATAGTTGACAAACCTATTTCTCAAAGAGCCTTGCTATCTGTTAGTTATATGTCTAAAGGGTGACATGATAATAAATACTTCGATGTTACAGGGGAAAACATTTCCTCTTGCTAAGTTTGATTCCTACCTCAGAAGAGCTGAATTGAGGATCTAAATTAGAGAAAAGGAACACAGAGGAAGTCATCTAAGTTGCAAAGAATTTTATTAATCTATTAAAAACTGAAGTCTTCTAAATTCTGAGGTATCCTGTTTGTTGTAAAGAGGGGAAATCTTGAAGCAATTAGATGTAATACTCCCACTGACTGTAATGAAGATACTGCAGTATGTTTCCATGAGTGTGTGTTGGAAAGAGTGGGGAACAACTTAGTGGTCTTGAGTGAAGAAGTGGATATGCTTATTACAGGCACCTGGTAGAGGAAGATGGAGAAAGAGCTAGGACAAGATTGCAAAGTGGATCTTTGTAATCTTACAAAGCAAAATTGCAAACTGGATCAACAAAACTGAGATGAGAGAATCTATATATATATATATATTCTAAAATACTATGATAAGCACTGTAGTGTCACAGTTACCTAAGGCCTCTAGATAGCAGGATAAATACATCAGCAATCCTGCCATCAAAGAGTTCCTGGTTTAATGGGGATAGGCCAAAATCAAAGTAAAGACATGTGTATGGTGCTACCTGACACAAACAAAGAACAGTCATATCATCTTTGGATGAGACAAGTACCCATAGAGGTGGCATCCACACTATCTTGGCCTTCTCTGATGGTCCAGTGGTTGGGGATATGACTGCCAATGCAGGGGACATGGGTTGGATCCCTGGTCTGGGAAGATTACACATGCCATAGGGCAGCTAAGCCCCTGGCACTGCAGCTACTGAAGCCTGCATATCTACAGCCCATCGTCTGCAAAAAGAGAATACAATGAGA
Source organism: Raphicerus campestris (assembly GCA_006410735.1). Classification (NCBI taxonomy): domain Eukaryota; kingdom Metazoa; phylum Chordata; class Mammalia; order Artiodactyla; family Bovidae; genus Raphicerus; species Raphicerus campestris. Next base: position 156,876 of record SJYW01044466.1, on the reverse strand, counting down.
AGCATTCAGCATTCTGCAATGAAAATTTCATACACCATAATGAGAGAGTACCCTTCACTTGCTACAACTAAAGCAAGATTGTGTGTAGCAACACAAGCCCAATACAGCTGAAAATAAATAAGTGAATTAAAACAAACAAACAAACAACTGTGTTTTAACAGACTTGTTCTTCAGGCGCTATGTCCTGTCACACTTTTTGTGTCCCCATGGATTATAACAAACCAGGCTTCCCTGTCCCTCATTATCTCCTGAATTTTGCCCAAGTTCATGTCTTAACATCCCAGATAGTCTAGTAGTAACAGACTAGGTAGGGTTTTTGCTGTGTTCTGAATGTTCATGCCCCCTCCAAATTTCAAATGCTGGAAACTTAATCCCTAAGGTAAAACCATTAGGAGATGAGGCCTTTGCATAGTTATTAGGTCATAAAAGAAGAACCTGACTGGATGGAAGTATCATCGTTATGAAAAAGTTGACAGAGCTGAATACCGTTCTTTCCCCATGCAAGAACACATAGTTGGCAGCCTACAACCTAGAAGAATACTTTCACCAGAGTCTGGCCATTGTGGCAATCTGATCATGGACTTCTAACCTTCAAATCTGTAAGATATAAATTTCCATTGATTATAAACTACTCAATCTAAAGTATTTTATTATGGCAGCTATAAAGGGTTAAAACAGTTAACCAGACCAATGGAATTGGAAATGATATTTCAGTCAGAGGAGACAATATAAGTGTAATCTTGCCATGGGACTCATTGTGATATATGCAGGAAAGTAAAGCAAATGTGCATAGGCAATAATTTAACTCTCCACCTTCCAAAATAATCAAGNGATGTCCATGTCAAATATTTCATGGGAAATGCTTCTAAAGTAGTTTAACTAATTATACATAAAAATTAAGGTGAATAGAGAAGATAGGATATTGGTCCATTGTAAATACAATTTAAAGACTAAATAAGGAAGATAGATACAATACAAGATGGTATACAGGAGATACTGGGAAAGAATCCGGAAATATAGCACTTTGGCCTAGAGAAAATCTCTATTTATTAGTTTTGTTTACACCCTGGAATTGAGGCCCTACTCCAGGGATCTTGGAATGAGGAACCCAAGACCCTTGTGACCCCTTCCTTCCACCAATCCCCTGTTTGTGTTTAGCTGCTAAATAAGCTTCCCATTCCCATTGGCTCCCCCCTNCGACCTAGAGAAAATCTCTATTTATTAGTTTTGTTTACACCCTGGAATTGAGGCCCTACTCCAGGGATCTTGGGATGAGGAACCCAAGACCCTTGTGACCCCTTCCTTCCACCAATCCCCAGTTTGTGTTTAGCTGCTAAATAAGCTTCCCATTCCCATTGGCTCCCCCGTTTCTCTAGGGAATCCAGATGCTGTCCCATCCTCACTGTTTACATTTCACCTCCACCCTACTGTATGGCATATTGCTGAGTGTTTTTATTTTTGCAAAATAAGTGACAACAATTCAGGGGGAAAAAAAAAGGATGACCAAATATGAAACAATGCAGTTAACTGGAAGGGCTTTTCTAAGCTGGATATAAAGGATGTGAGTACCTTGCTTAAAGAAATGCCCTAGCACAAAGCATAAAATGATAGTTTCTTTCTCTTTTTCTATATTTGTTCTTATTTACCTCTTTGGTTCTATGACATGGAAATATATTAAGACATTAAGAACAAATAATGTCAACTGGAATTATTTTATTTTCTCTTAGAATGACTCACCATAGGAATGTAGAAAAAACAGCATATTCACTGTTTGAAATCATAGGTTCCAACATTGATCATGTTTATAATTTGTTTGGTCCTAGATAATTTGTAAAAGACTTCAGAATTTCAGTTTCCTTATCATTAGAATGGTGGAAAAATATATCTATTTTGGAGATATAAGAAATGTAAAATATAATGAAATATATGAAAAATGTTGCTAAGGGCATTCCAAATTTAAAATCTGAGTGTTAATGATCATATTTTCTTCTTTATAACCTTCTAATTTATTGTTCTGGACTGTAACAATCTTATTGTTTAAGCTATAATTCCCATTTTATTGTTTTTGAAAACCATCTCCAGCTTCACCTATTTCCTTAACAATGTTACATTCTGTCATATTCATGCTATTTTCCCAAAGACAGAAATCTGGCTGTCACAGTGCTAAGAATCATAAACTGACATGATAGTGTAAGGTGGAATAAGAGAAACATGTTTTCATTGGACACCACTTATACGATAATGATCAGTGCAGAAATCTTTAAAACAATCCCTCATAATATTATCTTCACATCTTATTGGTCTCAGTAAAGTTCCGTTAAGTTCTGTCGCTCAGTTGTGTCTGACTCTTTATGACCCCATGGACTGTAGCACATCAGTCCTCCCTATTCATCACCAACTCTCGGAGTTTACTCAGACTTAATATCCATTAAATCAGTAATGCCATCCAGCTGTTTCATCCTCTGTTGTCCCATTCTTCTCCTGCCTTCAATCTTTCCCAGCCTCAGCATCTTTTCCAAAAGGTCAGTGCTTTGCATCAAGAAGCAAGATACTGGAGCTTCAGCTTCAGCATCAGCCGTTTCAATGAATATTGAGAACTGATTTCTTTCAGGATGGAGTGGTTCTATTACCTTGTAGCCCAAGGGACACACAAGAGTCTTCAACAAAACCACAGTTCAAATGCATCAATTCTTAGGTGCTCAGCTTTCTTTACAGTCCAGTTCTCACATCCATACATGACTACTGGAAAAAACACAGCTTTGACTAGACAAATGTTTGTTAGCAAAGTAATGTTCTTGCTTTTTAATATTCTGTCTAAGTTGGTTATAACTTCTCTTCCAAGAAGCAAGTGTCTTTTAATTTCATGACTGAAGTCACCATGGGCAGTGATTTTGAAGCCCAGAAAAATAAAGTCTCTCACTGTTTCTACTGTCTCCCCATCTATTTGCCATGAAGTGATGGGACCAGATGCCATGATCTTCATTTTCTGAATGCTGAGTATTAAGCCAATGTTTTCACTCTCCTCTTTCACTTTCATCAAGAGGCTCTTTGGTTCTTCTTCACTTTCTACCTTAAGGTTAGCATCATCAACATATCTGAGGTTATTGATATTTCTCATGGCAAACTTGATTCCACCTTGTGCTTCATCCAGCCTTGCATTTCACATGATGTACTCTGCATATAAGCTAAATAAGCAGGGTGACAATATGCAGCCTTGACGTACTCCTATTTGGAACCAGTCTGTTGTTCCATGTCCGTTTCTAACTGATGCTTCTTGACCTGCATACAGACTTGTCAGGAGGCAGGTCAGGTGACCTGGTATTTCCATTTCTATAAAATTTTTTTAGAGCTTGCTACAGTCCACACATTCAAAGGCTCTGGCATAGTCAATAAAGCAAAAAAGATCTTTTTCTGGAACTCTCTTGCTTTTTTGAAGATCCAACAGATGTTGGCAATTTGATCTCTGATTCTGTACAAGAAAGATCTTCATGTCCCAGATAATCATGATTGTGTAATCACTCACCTAAAGCCAGACATCCTGGAATATGAAGTCAAGTGGGCCTTGGAAAGCATCACTACAAACAAAGCTAGTGGAGGTGATGGAATTCCAGTTGAGCTATTTCAACATCTGGAAGATGATGCTGTGAAAGTGCTACATTCAATATGCCAGCAAATTTGGAAAACCCAGCAGTGGCCACAGGACTGGAAAAGGTCAGTTTTCATTCCTGTCCCTAAGAAAGGCAATGCCAAAGAATGCTCAAACTACCACACAACAGCACATATCTTACATGATAATAAAGTAATGCTCAAAATTCTCCAAGCCAGGTTTCAGCAGTACATGAACTGTGAATTCCAAAATGTTGAATCTGGTTTTAGAAAAGGCAGAGGAACCAGAGATCAAATTTCCAACATCTGCTGGATCACGGAAAAAGCAAGAGAGTTCCCGAAAAATATCTATTTCTGCTTTTTTGACTATGCCAAAGCCTTCGACTGTGTGGATCACAATAAACTGTGGAAAATTCTGAAAGAGATGGGAATACCAGACCACCTGACCTGCCTCTTGAGAAATCTGTATGCAGGTCAAGAAGCAACAGTTAGAACTGGACATGGAACAACAGACTGGTTCCAAATAGGAAAAGGAGTATGTCAAGGCTGTATATTGTCACCCTGCTTATTTAACTTATATGCAGAGTACATCATGAGAAACACTGGGCTGGAAGAAGCACAAGCTGGAATCAAGATTGCCAAGGAGAAATATCAATAACCTCAGATATGCAGAAAGTGAAAAGGAACTAAAAAGCCTCTTGATGAAAGTACAGAGGAGAGTGAAAAGTTGGCTTAAAGCTCAACATTCAAAAAACTAAGATCATGGTATCTGGTCCCATCATTTCATGGGAAATAGATGGGGAAATAGTGGATACAGTGTCAGACTTTGGGGGGGGCTCTAAAATCACTGCAGATGGTGACTGCAGCCATGAAATTAAAAGACGCTTACTCCTTGGAAGAAAAGTTATGACCAACCTAGAGAGCATAGTCAAAAGCAGACACATTTCTTTGTCAACAAAGTTCTGTCTAATCAAGGCTACGGTTTTTCCAACGGTCATGTACGGATGTGAAAGTTGGACTGTGAAGAAAGCTGAGCACTGAAAAATTGATGCTTTTGAACTGTGGTGTTGGAGAAGACTCATGAGAGTCCCTTGGACTGCAAGGATATCCAGCCAGTCCATTCTAAAAGAGATCAGTCCTGGGTGTTCATTGGAAGGACTGATGCTGAAGCTGAAACTCCAATACTTTGGCTATCTCATGTGAAGAGTTGACTCATTGGAAGACTCTGATGCTGGGAGGGATTGAGGGCACATAGAGAAGGGTAGGACAGAGGATGAGATGGCTGGATGGCATCACTGACTCGATGGACATTAGTTTGGGTGAACTCTTGGATTTGGTGATGGACAGGGAACTCTGGCATGCTGCAATTCATGGGGTTGCAAAGAGCTGGACACGACTGAGCGACTGAACTGAAGTGAACTCCTCTGCCTTTACTAAATTCAGCTTGAACAATTGGAATTTCACTGTTCATGTACTGTTGAAGCCTGGCTTGGAGAATTTTTAGCATCACTTTACTAGTGTGTGAGATAAGTGCAATTGTGCAGTAGTTTGAAAATTCTTTGGCACTGCCTTTCTTTCAGATTAGCANGCTTGAACAATTGGAATTTCACTGTTCATGTACTGTTGAAGCCTGGCTTGGAGAAGTTTTAGCATCACTTTACTAGTGTGTGAGATAAGTGCAATTGTGCAGTAGTTTGAAAATTCTTTGGCATTGCCTTTCTTTCAGATTAGCATGAAAACTGACATTTTCCTGTCCTGTGTTCCACTGCTGAGTTTTCCAAATTTGCTGACATATTGAGTGCAGCACTTTCACAGCATCATATTTTTGGATTTGAAGTAGCTCAACTGGAATTCCATCACCTCCACTAGCTTTGTTTGTAGTAATGCTTCCTAAGTCCCACTTGACTTCACTTTTCAGAATCCGGCTCTAGGTGAGTGATCACACCATTGTGATTATCTGGGTAATGAAGATATTTTTTGTACAGTTCTTCTGTGTATTCTTGCCACTTCTTCATATCTTTTGCTTCTGTTTCTCCCTATCATTTTTGTCCTTTATGTGCCCGTCTTTGTATAAAATGTTTCCTTGGTATCTCTAATTTTTCTCAGAACAATCACTAGTTTTCCCCATTCTATTGCTTTCTTCTATTTCTTTGCAGTCAGACATGACTGAAGCAACTTAGCAGCAGCAGCAGTTTACTTAATATTATGAGAGAAAAACGCACAAAAGCCCCATAATATGCTTCAAAATAGTTTCAAATGGAGTACTTGAATATATTTGATTTAAGTCTCAAACTATCCAATGTAAAAATTTTGGTCCTTCTACTGAGTTATCTTCATTTCTCTACCCACTGGCAAGTGGCATTTATCTGTAATCTCATCTGTTTAACCTCAAATAGATAGTTGGTACATACATAAGTGCAGGAGATTTTGTGAAACATTCTGACTGATTAAAAATCCTAGACCACTTCAGCCAATTTTTTTTCTTTAGTTCTTTTCATGAGCTAGGCAGTTGTACCTTGTTTTCTATTAGCGATTTGTTGTTCAGTCACTCAGTCGTGTCTGACTCTTTGCAAGCTCATGGACTGCAGCAAGCTGGGTTTCTCTGTCCTTCTTCATCTCTGAGTTTGCTCAAACTTGTGTCCATTGAGCTGCTGATGCCATCCAACCATCTCATCCTGTTATCCCCTTCTCCTCCTGCCTTCAATCTTTTAGTCAGCATCAGGATCTTATCCCATAAGTCAGCTTTTTATATCAGGTGGCTAAAGTATTGGGCTTCAGCTTCAGCTTCAGCATCCTTCCAATGATTATTCCTTTAAGGTTGATTTCTTTTAGGATTGACTGGCTTGATCTCCTTGCAGTTCAAGGGACTCTCAAGAGTCTTCTCCAACACCACAGTTCAAAAGCACAAATTCTTCACTGCTCAGTATTCTTTATGGTCTATCTCTCACATTAGTACATGGTTACTGGAAAAAACATAGCTCTTACTGTACAGACCTTTGTCAGCAAAGTGGCAGTGATTAACAGTAATCTGATTTTTCAAGGCAAAATCATCTCCAGCCTATCTGGATTATCTACTGTCTTAATATTTGCTTAATGTCTGACTCTATTATAACAACACATAAAGGTGCTCAAGTAACCATAATATTTTAACTCAGCAAATAGAGATACTCCCTCATTCCCTGGGTCACTCTCCTGACTTAGTCCATGTACCTCACTGTTACTNCTATCTGGATTATCTACTGTCTTAATATTTGCTTAATGTCTGACTCTATTATAACAACACATAAAGGTGCTCAAATAACCATAATATTTTAACTCAGCAAATAGAGATACTCCCTCATTCCCTGGGTCACTCTCCTGACAGTCCACGTACCTCACTGTTACTTTGCTTTTTGCTTTGTAGGATGACTGACTAATCTACAGGACAGAAGATCTCTGAACATTAAAAAAAAAAAAAAAGTGTTTACCCTTTCTAGAAAAGTGTCTCCCACTCAAGTATGTACCAGTAATATATTTTGCCTTTTTTATTGCTTATTTTAATGATTATATTCTATGTTAACTGAATTCCAGTTCTCATTGTCTGCAGACAATTCTCTAACATGCCAATATCAAAATTATGTATGTAAGTTACCCTTTCTAGAATTTACATAGTTAGAGTGTGGNAAGTGTCTCCCACTCAAGTATGTACCAGTAATATATTTTGCCTTTTTTATTGCTTATTTTAATGATTATATTCTATGTTAACTGAATTCCAGTTCTCATTGTCTGCAGACAATTCTCTAACATGCCAATATCAAAATTATGTATGTAAGTTACCCTTTCTAGAATTTACATAGTTAGAGTGTGGATATTAAAGATTGATTCATATTCCCAGTGAAATTGTCCATTTATAATCAAATAATTATTAATTTCCCTTAATAATGATATTTGCCTTAATTCTATTTTTCTTATATTAATATTACAACACAAAGTACATTTTAATATTCTTATTATCTAAGTCAATACTTTATCCAGGATTCTTTATTTTTAATGTTCTTTTTCCATTCCTGGATCTTATCCAGAATAAACTGTACATTTACTTGATTGCTCTGCCTAGTCTCCTCTTCGCTTCATCAATTTCTTAGATTTTTCTTTCTTTTAAGACCTCTTGTTTTAAAGAGTATTGGTCAGATATTTTGTAAAACATCATTCCATTAAGATTTGTCTGTTGTTTGTCTTATGATTATCTCAGGGTTTACTAGCTTTTAGGAGGAAGACTACCAAGGTGAAGTGTCATTAATTAATATTACATCATAGCAAGAGTACATAATATCAGCATGATATCACTGTTCATGTTGTCCTTATCCACAGTACTGAGGTAGCATTTGTTGACCTTTTCCACTGTAAAGTTGCCCTCTGCTTTCAATCCTGTGTTTTTTGGAATAAAGTCACTATGTAACATGAAGTGCAGAATTATATTCCACTTACTTGAGATTAGATTATGTACTCAAATTATTTGGAATTTTTCTGCATGAAAGATATGCACCTGTCTGCCTGCCTGCATCTCTCATCCTTTTCTTCCTCCTTCCTTTTCTCCTTCCCTCTTCCCTCCTTTCTCAATTATTTATATCAGTGTGAACTAATGGATATTCATTTTCTGGGTGATAATAAAATATTACTTTTTTTGGGGGGGTGTGCAGTCATTGCTCNGCCTGCATCTCTCATCCTTTTTTTCCTCCTTCCTTTTCTCCTTCCCTCTTCCCTCCTTTCTCAATTATTTATATCAGTGTGAACTAATGGATATTCATTTACTGGGTGAAAATAAAATATTACTTTTTTTGGGGGGAGGTGCAGTCATTGCTCAAGTTGTTCTGGCTTGAACCATTGGGAGCTTTTCTGTTTGGGTGATCAGTTCCTTTGTCAGTTTTCGACCAGTGTATGATGTTCTGAGATCACCTTATATATTTCTTGCCCTGGTTCTAAAGTCCACTTTTTCTCCAGAGATTCCTTATTCGGTTTGTTTGCATATATTAAAAATCAAGATCTGAGTTTTATACCTAGCCTACTAACTTTACTTTAGCTAATATTTGTGTATTATACATTTATATATATTAACTGAAAACATTTCTCTCATAATAATTTCTGTGTCTCCTTCAATATAAAATTAGTTTCATAAAATTTGATTGAATTTTTGCTTTGTAAATCTGAATTTAATTTAATTT
>SJYW01044466.1:131261-146757 GCA_006410735.1 Raphicerus campestris | reverse complement strand
TCCATTCTAAAGGAGATCAGTCCTGGGTGTTCATTGGAAGGACTGATGCTGAAGCTGAAACTCCAATACTTTGGCTATCTCATGTGAAGAGTTGACTCACTGGAAAAGACTCTGATGCTGGGAGGGATTGGGGGCACATACAGAAGGGTAGGACAGAGGATGAGATGGCTGGATGGCATCACTGACTCGATGGACATTAGTTTGGGTGAACTCTTGGATTTGGTGATGGACAGGAAACTCTGGCATGCTGCAATTCATGGGGTTGCAAAGAGCTGGACACGACTGAGCGACTGAACTGAAGTGAACTCCTCTGCCTTTACTAAATCCAGCTTGAACAACTGGAATTTCACTGTTCATGTACTGTTGAAGCCTGGCTTGGAGAAGTTTTAGCATCACTTTACTAGTGTGTGAGATAAGTGCAATTGTGCAGTAGTTTGAAAATTCTTTGGCATTGCCTTTCTTTCAGATTAGCATGAAAACTGACATTTTCCTGTCCTGTGTTCCACTGCTGAGTTTTCCAAATTTGCTGACATATTGAGTGCAGCACTTTCATGGCATCATATTTTTGGATTTGAAGTAGCTCAACTGGAATTCCATCACCTCCACTAGCTTTGTTCGTAGTAATGCTCCCTAAGTCCCACTTGACTTCACTTTTCAGAATCCAGCTCTAGGTGAGTGATCACACCATTGTGATTATCTGGGTAATGAAGATATTTTTTGTACAGTTCTTCTGTGTATTCTTGCCACTTCTTCATATCTTTTGCTTCTGTTTCTCCCTATCATTTTTGTCCTTTATGTGCCCGTCTTTGTATAAAATGTTTCCTTGGTATCTCTAATTTTTCTCAGAACAATCACTAGTTTTCCCCATTCTATTGCTTTCTTCTATTTCTTTGCAGTCAGACATGACTGAAGCAACTTAGCAGCAGCAGCAGTTTACTTAATATTATGAGAGAAAAACGCACAAAAGCCCCATAATATGCTTCAAAATAGTTTCAAATGGAGTACTTGAATATATTTGATTTAAGTCTCAAACTATCCAATGTAAAAATTTTGGTCCTTCTACTGAGTTATCTTCATTTCTCTACCCACTGGCAAGTGGCATTTATCTGTAATCTCATCTGTTTAACCTCAAATAGATAGTTGGTACATACATAAGTGCAGGAGATTTTGTGAAACATTCTGACTGATTAAAAATCCTAGACCACTTCAGCCAATTTTTTTTCTTTAGTTCTTTTCATGAGCTAGGCAGTTGTACCTTGTTTTCTATTAGCGATTTGTTGTTCAGTCACTCAGTCGTGTCTGACTCTTTGCAAGCTCATGGACTGCAGCAAGCCGGGTTTCTCTGTCCTTCTTCATCTCTGAGTTTGCTCAAACTTGTGTCCATTGAGCTGCTGATGCCATCCAACCATCTCATCCTGTTATCCCCTTCTCCTCCTGCCTTCAATCTTTTAGTCAGCATCAGGATCTTATCCCATAAGTCAGCTTTTTATATCAGGTGGCTAAAGTATTGGGCTTCAGCTTCAGCTTCAGCATCCTTCCAATGATTATTCCTTTAAGGTTGATTTCTTTTAGGATTGACTGGCTTGATCTCCTTGCAGTTCAAGGGACTCTCAAGAGTCTTCTCCAACACCACAGTTCAAAAGCACAAATTCTTCACTGCTCAGTATTCTTTATGGTCTATCTCTCACATTAGTACATGGTTACTGGAAAAAACATAGCTCTTACTGTACAGACCTTTGTCAGCAAAGTGGCAGTGATTAACAGTAATCTGATTTTTCAAGGCAAAATCATCTCCAGCCTATCTGGATTATCTACTGTCTTAATATTTGCTTAATGTCTGACTCTATTATAACAACACATAAAGGTGCTCAAATAACCATAATATTTTAACTCAGCAAATAGAGATACTCCCTCATTCCCTGGGTCACTCTCCTGACAGTCCACGTACCTCACTGTTACTTTGCTTTTTGCTTTGTAGGATGACTGACTAATCTACAGGACAGAAGACCTCTGAACATTAAAAAAAAAAAAAAGTGTTTACCCTTTCTAGAAAAGTGTCTCCCACTCAAGTATGTACCAGTAATATATTTTGCCTTTTTTATTGCTTATTTTAATGATTATATTCTATGTTAACTGAATTCCAGTTCTCATTGTCTGCAGACAATTCTCTAACATGCCAATATCAAAATTATGTATGTAAGTTACCCTTTCTAGAATTTACATAGTTAGAGTGTGGATATTAAAGATTGATTCATATTCCCAGTGAAATTGTCCATTTATAATCAAATAATTATTAATTTCCCTTAATAATGATATTTGCCTTAATTCTATTTTTCTTATATTAATATTACAACACAAAGTACATTTTAATATTCTTATTATCTAAGTCAATACTTTATCCAGGATTCTTTATTTTTAATGTTCTTTTTCCATTCCTGGATCTTATCCAGAATAAACTGTACATTTACTTGATTGCTCTGCCTAGTCTCCTCTTTGCTTCATCAATTTCTTAGATTTTTCTTTCTTTTAAGACCTCGTGTTTTAAGGAGTATTGGTCAGATATTTTGTAAAACATCATTCCATTAAGATTTGTCTGTTGTTTGTCTTACGATTATCTCAGGGTTTACTAGCTTTTAGGAGGAAGACTACCAAGGTGAAGTGTCATTAATTAATATTACATCACAGCAAGAGTACATAATATCAGCATGATATCACTGTTCATGTTGTCCTTATCCACAGTACTGAGGTAGCATTTGTTGACCTTTTCCACTGTAAAGTTGCCCTCTGCTTTCAATCCTGTGTTTTTTGGAATAAAGTCACTATGTAACATGAAGTGCAGAATTATATTCCACTTACTTGAGATTAGATTATGTACTCAAATTATTTGGAATTTTTCTGCATGAAAGATATGCACCTGTCTGCCTGCCTGCATCTCTCATCCTTTTTTTCCTCCTTCCTTTTCTCCTTCCCTCTTCCCTCCTTTCTCAATTATTTATATCAGTGTGAACTAATGGATATTCATTTACTGGGTGAAAATAAAATATTACTTTTTTTGGGGGGAGGTGCAGTCATTGCTCAAGTTGTTCTGGCTTGAACCATTGGGAGCTTTTCTGTTTGGGTGATCAGTTCCTTTGTCAGTTTTCGACCAGTGTATGATGTTCTGAGATCACCTTATATATTTCTTGCCCTGGTTCTAAAGTCCACTTTTTCTCCAGAGATTCCTTATTCGGTTTGTTTGCATATATTAAAAATCAAGATCTGAGTTTTATACCTAGCCTACTAACTTTACTTTAGCTAATTTTTGTGTATTATACATTTATATATATTAACTGAAAACATTCCTTTCATAATAATTTCTGTGTCTCCTTCAACATAAAATTAGTTTCATAAAATTTGATTGAATTTTTGCTTTGTAAATCTGAATTTAATTTAATTTTATGACTAATAAGCATTATTTCAAAAATTCTGTTTTGTGTTTCATGGTTAGCAAATTTATTTTGCTTCTACTTTCATTCTTTTTGGTTTAATTCTTTTCTGTTGGTTTTACTTATTTTTCTCTAAATTTTTCTCTTTTCTCTTTCTGATTCGGAAATTATGTATGCTATATATTTTATTTATTTTTTGGTTGATAACTTTTACAATTCCCACATGAATATTTAACTTTCAGTTCAGTTCAGTCACTCAGTCGTGTCCGACTCTTTGTGACCCCATGAATCGCAGCACGCCAGGCCTCCCTGTCCATCACCAACTCCCGGAGTTCACCCAAACTCATGTCCATTGAGTCAGTGATGCCATCCAGCCATCTCATCCTCAGTCATCCCCTTCTCCTCCTGCCCCCAGTCCCTCTCAGCATCAAAGTATTTTCCAATGAGTCAACTCTTTGCTTGAGGTGGCCAAAGTACACCGTTAGCATCATTTCAGCGTTAGCATCATTCCTTCCAAAGAAATCCCAGGGCTGATATCCTTCGGAATGGATTGATTAGATCCCCTTGCAAAATGCCCTAATTATAATGGTATCTTCACTTTTACTTCTTAGATTTGCATTACAAGTCCATCTTTTATTTTCCTGCATATCAAATATATAATTTATTAATGCTTACTTATATTTAAATTTATATTTACCAATCTGTAATATTCACTATTAATTTTGTCATCCTGTTATTTTTTTCTAGGCTCATTTCTCTACTTACTAAACTCCGTTTTGATATTGGTCAATGGATACTACTTTTTGCTATTATTAATCTGGATGGCATCACAAACTCAATGAGGACAAGTGGATGTGATGGTCTTAAAATAATGGATGATAAGAGCTGTATAGATTTGTTGAAAATACTGGGATTAAAATTTTTCCTGGAAGAGTGAAATAAGAGTATGTAAAGCCAGACTGCATGCTTCTTTTATTAAATGTTTCATCATTTTACTTTTCATGGCAAAATTATCTTACAGCCTATTTGTGGGTGAAGCTTCTTGGGGCAAAAGAGTTGGTGACAAAAACAAAAGACATGAAACTTGACACAATGAAACAGTTTTCTTTGAAAATCAATGCAGCTCTTCATAATGGATAATAAACAAATGATGCAGGCTTAATATGTTAAAGTCTATTTGTCATCTCATGTAAAAATAGAATAATTTTTCATTCAATTTCTCATCCTCTTGAACAGATCTTTTGAAAATGTTTTCTTCTTAGTACCCTTACATTTGTGTGTGTTCAGGATAGATGATGTTTGTATCATAAAACAAATTGAATGTGAGGTTTTTAGATTTTTTAGGCAGCTTCAGTATCACCAACTCTGACCTGGGACAAACAATGTGGGTGCACACTGGTTAAAGACCTTCTATATTGTTGCTATGCATTGGTCACTAATATAATCTTAAAAAGTTCTTTTTGGTATCAAAACTTTCAGATACTTCTGGAACTTGTAATTGCATAACAACATGGAGAGAAAAATGAAATTTAAAAGTTGTCAGTATTTTTATTACAAAATAGCAATCTCAGAGTTTTATATCTTAGCTGTAAAATTTATAGTTAGTTCAATCATTNAGTTCTTTTTGGTATCAAAACTTTCAGATACTTCTGGAACTTGTAATTGCATAACAACATGGAGAGAAAAATGAAATTTAAAAGTTGTCAGTATTTTTATTACAAAATAGCAATCTCAGAGTTTTATATCTTAGCTGTAAAATTTATAGTTAGTTCAATCATTGCCCCAGGGCCTAGTTCAGGGGTGAATTTAATTATCTGGGACATTTTTTAAGGAAATTTTTCAAGTTATAACAACACGAGGTATACATTTTCCAGTTTAGACTAATAACAGAGATATTTTAACTTTCCATTTTAGAAAATTAAAAAGACCATATTTTTGCCACTTTTTGATAAAAATGTTTTAAAGGTAATAGCACTTTTTCTCATCCTTCAAATTGCAAACCCAAGTGTTCAAATGGTTGATGAATCTTTGTATCCTTATAACTTTTTATCACTTTTCAGAAATTATCCAAATAAGCTGAACTGATGGAACTGGCAGGAGAAAATTAAAACTACACAAGTTTTATTTATCCTTGTTACTCGACAATAAATTCACTGAATTTTAGGATTGAAACTGACTTCAGAGATAATCCCATTCAATTCCATATTTTTCAGATAAGGACTCTGAAGCTCCAATAAGTATAGCAATATCTTGTGATAGTGGGAAATAACGGAAATTATTTCCAGTTCCTGGTTTCCCTAATAGCTCAGTTGGCAGAAGATCTGTCTGCAAGGAAGGAGAGCAGGGTTCAACTCCTGGGTCAGGAAGACCCCCTGGACAAGGGATAGGTTTACCCACTCCAGTACTCCGAGGTTTCCCTCATGGCTCAGCTGGTAAAGAATCTGTTCGCAATGCAGAAGACCTCGGTTCGATACCTGGGTTGAGAAGATCCCCTGGAGAAGGGAAATGCTACACACTCTAGTTTTCTGGCCTGGAAAATTCCATGGACTGTATAATTCATGGGGTGACAAAGAATCAGACACAACTGAGTGACTTTCATTTTCACTTTCACTCCTAGTTTTCTGTCTGCTGTCTTCTAGTGTCCAAATGATACTTTCTGCCCTCTATTCATTGGCATTTTCCTGATTACTAGGCTGGAAAAATCCATGGACTGTATAATTCATGGGGTCACAAAGAATCAGACGCAACTGAGTGACTTTCACTTTCACTCCTAGTTTTCTGTCTGTGCTGTCTTCCAGTGTCCAAATGATACTTTCTGAACTCTATTCATTGGCATTTTCCTGATTACTAGTCACACTGAGATTTTGAAAATCTTTTCTAATCTCATTCACAAATCCTTTTGAAAATATCTGTTAAAATATAAGGCTAATTTTTGTTGGGTTGTTCTATTATTAAATTTGAAATGTGATTTTAAAATGTGATATATAAAAGTCCAATTTAGCTTTTTTTAGTTATTAAAAAATCAACTGTCTCTGCAGATTTCCTTAGTTACACCTAATGCTGCTGCTGCTAAGTCGCTTCAGTCGTGTCCAACTCTGTGTGACCCTAAAGACAGCAGCCCACCAGGCTCCTCTGTTCCTTGGATTCTCCAGGCAAGAATACTGGAGTGGGCTGTCATTTCCTTTACCATAGTTACACCTAATATCCTTTTCCTATTCCAGCATTCCATCCAAGATATCGTACTACATCTAGTTGTCATTTCTTTTTAGGTTACTCTTGCTTCTTTTTTCCATGACCTTGACAGGTTTGAGGAGTACTAGTCAAATATTTTGTACGATGGTCCAATATTAGAATTTTTCTACTGTGTTTCTCAGGACAAACCTGGGTTTATAGATCATCGGCAGGAGGACCATGGAGGTAAAGTTATATTTCTATCACAGAATTTCAGTTTTACTTACAATATGATTTATGACTCATTCTGATGGACTTGCTCACCTGTCTAGGTTAGTATCTGTTAGTTACATCATTAGAAAATTACCTTTTGCTTCCCTCCCATTGTCTCCATACTCTACACTTTATATGTAAGTTAAAATGTGCAGCCAGCATCTAAGGCATGGTGTTCGAAATTCTTGTGAATGGGAGACTTGTCAGTTCTCTGTTGATCGTTTAGCAATTTATCTTAATATGGACACATGAATATGTTATGCTTTGAGTTATAATTCAATATACCCTATTGTACTGCTCAGTTTCAGCTTGCCTATTGGGAGCTATTTCAATAGACTCTGCACCACTTTGACTTGCTCTCATCAGTTTGCACAGGTGTTCTTTGCGTTGTTTTCTGTTTTGTTTGTTTTGTGATTGCTTCCTTACTTCGTTGTTCTTCAAGACACTTTAAGCTCACCTTGTATAAGTCCTGCGTTATTCCTAGATTTACTCATTTCATTAAGGAACCTGGAGCTCTTTTTTATTAACAATGACTTTATAAACCAAGTTGTGGGTGTCAGATGTACTTGTTGTTGCTAGAGTATTGTTCCCTTAGAATCTCTCAAATGACAGAGCAAAAAAATATATGTGCTTATATTAACTCTTGAACACATCTAGAAATATTTTACTATGTAATGGCCTGTATCTACATGAAGTTAAACATTAATTCACACTAATGTCTCCATTCACTAGTTAATTACCAAGTGGATCATTTTTATTTTTTCACCTTATTTATCTTATGGATTCCACCAGTAGGACTTTCGGTTTTTACCATCTGATATCCATTTGATTCATTATGTCATTCCAGTATAGTGAAAGTTGCTCAGTCGTGTCCGACTCTTTACGACCCCATGGATATACAGTTCCCGGTATTTTCCAGGTCAGAATGCTGGAGTGGGTAGACTTTGTTTTCTCCAGGGGATCTTCCTAACCCAGGAATCCAGGGTCTCCTGTATCATTCCAGTATACATATATAGTAGTGTCAGAATTGTTAAACATACATTGATGAGAAATAATTTGATCAACTACAGTACAGTATCAATGTTCAGTTCCTTTTGACTTTAGTTTTGTATAATTCACTCATTTCTAAAGATACTCATGTCAGCATTTCTTTACTCCATCCCCTTCAGAGAAGCTGTTTCATATATTGGTAAGTAAGTTACATTCTTATATTGTAGTCTTCATCCTTTTCCTGGATTCCCCCCATCTCCTAAATGAAATTAAAACTTGAATACATTTAGACTTACTCTTTATGAAGAGTTTTTTTTTAATTAATTTATTTTTTATTGAAGGATACTTGCTTTACAGAATTTTGCTGTTTTCTGTCAAACTTCAATATGAATCAGCCATTGGTATACGTATATTTCCTCCCTTTTGAAACTCCCTCCCATCTCCCTCTTCATTCCATCTCTCTAGGTTTCTTAATGTATTCTGACAAATGCATGATATTTTGTGTTCATAATTACAATGATATAGGATGATTTTACTGTGCAAATAATTCCCACTGCTTCACCTATTTATCCCACCTCTCTAAGTCCCCAGAAATCATTTGTCTTTTTCCATCTCTATAGAGTTTTATATTTTTCAGAATGTCCAGTAATAAGAATCATAAAATATTTACCTTTGACAGAAGCCTTCTATCAGTTATCATTATGTATTTAAAGTTCTTCCATATTCAAGGGACTCTCAAGAGTCTTTTTTTTTTTTTTTAATAAAGCAGTATTTCACTCTATGGAACTGCCAGGGTTTTTACCCCTTCATCTGCCAAATCATATCTTGTTTACCTCCAGATACAATCATTATAAATGAAACTATTTTAAATATTTGCATGTAAGTTTTTGCATGAAGACAGGTTTTCATGTTTACCTTTGTAAGAAGCTTACACCTTTTATCTCAAGTAATTGTGCCATTTTTAGTTCCTACTGACACTAAATACAATTTCTAACTATTCTGCTTTCTCATGGTAATTTGGAATTTCCATTTGTAAGTCAGTGTAATTGGTGTTTGTTTCTCATTATTTTTTAAATTGCAAATACTATGGAAAATACAATAAACATTATTTCATATGTTTAATTATATCATTTTATTGAAGTATTGTAGATGTGCACTTTATTAATTTCAGGTGTACAGCGGTGTGATCCAATAATGAAATACATTATAAAATGATTGCCACAAGTCCAATAAACATTTGCCAGCATATAAAACACAGTGTCATTGACTATATTCCTTATGTTGTATATTATGTTACTATGACGTTTACTTTATAATTAGGAGTTTATTTCTCTTTCACCCTCTCAACTATGACACCAAACCCTCATCCTCTACCCTCTGGCAATCACCAGTTTTCTCTCTGTATCAATGTCTTTTTGTTTCATTTTTTAAATTCTGCACTTAAGTAAGATCACACAGTGTGTCTCTTTCTCTGTCTGACTTATTTACTTTGCATTAAATCCTTTATGTTCAACCATGTTGTAACAAATGGCAGCATTTCATTTTCTATGGCTATCGTAGCTATCGTAAACAGTGCTGCAGTGAACATTGTGGTACATGAGTCTCTTTCAATTCTATTTGCCTTGGGTATATGCTGAGCAGTGGGATTGCTGGGTTGTATGGCAGGATTATTCTTTTTTTTTTTTTTTGAGAAATCTCCATACTGTTCTCCATAGTGGCTGTAGCAGTTTGCATTCCCACTGATATGTAAGAGGGTTTCCTTTTCTTCACACCCTCCCTAGTATTTATTGTTTGTAGACCTTTTGATAATGGCCATTCTGACAGTGTGAGATGATACTTATTGTGGTTTTGATTTGTATGTCACTTATAAAGAGTG
Source organism: Raphicerus campestris (assembly GCA_006410735.1). Taxonomy (NCBI): domain Eukaryota; kingdom Metazoa; phylum Chordata; class Mammalia; order Artiodactyla; family Bovidae; genus Raphicerus; species Raphicerus campestris. The sequence goes on along the minus strand of SJYW01044466.1, from coordinate 137,022 downwards.
ATGTTGAACACCTTTTCATGTGTTTATTAGCCATCTTTATGCCTTCTTTGGATAAATATGTGTTTAGATCTTTTGCCCACTCTTTGATTGGGTTGTTCGTTTTTCTGTTATTGACCCACATGAGCTACTTGCATATTCTGATGTGTGATTTCTTTAATACAATTTGGATATTAACCTCTTAGTATATATTTATAGCTTTCAGATATTTTCTCCCATTTAATAGATTCTCTTTTTGGTTTTTGTTTTGTTGATAGTTTCCTTGCTGACAAAAACTTCTGAGTTTGACATTGTTCTTTAACAATGTCAATTTTGCTCTTATTTGTCTTGTCTGAGAAGATATATCCAAGAAAAAAAAATGCTAAGACCAACATCAAAGAATTTACTGCCTTTTTTTTTTCTAGGAATTTTATGGTTTCAGGTCTTATATTTCAGTCTTGTATAAAACTATTATTACAATTATTTTTGTATATGGTATGGAAAGTAGTTCAGTTTGATTCTATTACATGTAAATATCCAGTTTTTCCAACACTATGTTTTTTTAAAGAGACTGCTTTTTCCCCAGTCCATATTTTTACCTCCTTTATAGTAGATTAACTTACCACATAAACATGGGTTTATTTCTGGAATTCCTTTTCTGTTCCATTGGTTGTTACGTTTTGTGTATGTGTNTATAATCTTCTTACCAAGTCTTTATCAGAATTTTTATAATAAAATTTTATGCTTTTCATCTTAAAAATAAGAAATTGTGTTTAAATATACTTTTCTATTTCCTGTCATTATATTCAAAATATGTTTAATGTTATCACCTAAAACACACCATGAATATTACAAAGTATATTAAAATAAGACCAACAATATGTATTAGGTAATTCACATTTTTATTCTTTCACAATTTATTGACTTCTGATCTGATAAAAGAAAAGGGCATCTTGTCAGATAAACAAAAACTGTTTTCTCCAGTCTGAAGAGGATAATTAAAACAAAGAAACAAAGTAAAAACTATCCTCATGGTCTCATCTTTTTTTCCTTTTCAACAGTAGATAGCAGGTTTTATATAGTTGATGATCCATCATTTCAAAATTACCTCTATAGAGAGGTAATATATACCTCTCTATAGATAAAAGTGTTAAAGTACAATGGAAAAAATTTATTCAATCTACAGTTTCAGTGAAATCCCTACCAAATTATTGATGGAATGTTTCACAGAACTAGAACAAAAATAATTAAATTTATATGGAGACACAAATTACCTTTAATAGGTCTTTCGTCTCAAGATTCCAAAGCAATCTTGAGAAAGAAAACCAAATCTGGAAGAATCAGACTCTCTGACTTCAGACGATAGTTAAAGCTACAGTCATCAAAATGTTATGGCACTGGCACAAAAACAGAAAATATNCTTAATAGGTCTTTCGTCTCAAGATTCCAAAGCAATCTTGAGAAAGAAAACCAAATCTGGAAGAATCAGACTCTCTGACTTCAGACGATAGTTAAAGCTACAGTCATCAAAATGTTATGGCACTGGCACAAAAACAGAAAATATATCAATGGAATAGGATCGAAAGCTCGAAAATAAGCCCATGCAAACATGGTCAGTTAGTCTACAAAAAGGGAGACAATGCTATGCAATGGAAAAAAGACAGTCTTTTCAGTGAGTGGTGCTGGGAATACTGGACAGCTACCTATAAAAGAATGAAATTAAAACACTCTTCAATATCACTCATAAAAATAAACTCAAAATGGTTTAAAGACTTAAATGTAAGATCTGATACTATAAAACTCTTTGAAGAAAACATAGGAAGAACACCCTTTGACATAAATCACAGCACTATCCTTTTTGATCTTTCTCTTAGAGTAATGTAAACAAAACAAAAATAAGCAAATGGAACCTAATTAAGCTTAAAAGCTTTTCACAGCAAAGGACACCATAAACAAAAAGACAACCTAAAGAATGGGAGAAAATATTTGCAAATGATGCAACTGACAAGGAGTTAATCTCCAAATATTAACAGCTCATGCAGTTCAGTATCAAAAATAAACAACCCAATCAAAAAATTGAGCAGAAGAGGTAAACATTTCTTCAAAAAAGGCATATAGATGGTCAAGAGGCACATGAAAACATATTCAACATTGCTAATTATTAGAGTAATTAATAAAAGTACAATGAGATATCACCTCATACTGGTCAGAATGGAAATCATCAAAAAGTCTACAAACAATAAATATTGGAGAGGGTTTTGGGGAAAAAGAACCCTCCTACACTGTTATGCGTGCATGCTAAGTTGCTTCAGGCATGTCCAACTCTGTGTGACCCAATGGACTATAACTTGCTAGGCTCCTCTCTCCATGGGATTCTCCAGGCAAGAGCACTGGAGTGGGTTGCCGTTCTCTTCTCCAGGGGACCTTTCCAACCAGGGATTGAACCCATGTCTCTTACATCTCCTCCACTGAAAGGCAGGTTCTTTACTAATAGCACCACCTGAGAAGCCCCTACACTGTTGCATGTGATATAAATTGGTATGGCCACTATGAAGAACAACATGGAGTTTCCTTGAAAAACAAAATATAGATAACACATGTTGTAACAATTTCCCTCTTGAGCATATATCTGGAAAACCATGGTTTGAAAGGATACATTTACTCCAGTGTTCACTGCAGCACTGTTTACAATAGTCAAGACATGGAAGTAACTTAAATGTCCATTGGCAGAAGAATGGATAAAGATGTATTACGTATATGCAATGGAATATTACATAGCCATTAAATGGAGTGGAATAATGCCATTTGAAGCAATATGGATGGACCCTCAGATTATCATGCTAATGGAAGTAAGTAAAAAACAAATATCATACAATATCACCTATATGCAGAATCTTAAAAAAAAATGATACAAATGGATTTATAAAATAGAAATGGATTTACAGATTTAGAAAACAAACTCACAGTTACCAAAAGGGAATGATGGTAGGGGGATAAATTGGGAGTTTGATACTGACACATACATACTTCCATGTTTAAAAGAGATAACTAACAATAACTTATTTATAGCACAGAAAATATGCTCAGTATTCTGTAACAGCTTAAATGGGGAAAATTTTTGAAAAATAATAGATACATGTCATATGTGTAACTGAATCACTTTTCTATGCACCTGAAATGAACAGAGCATTATTAATCAACTATACTTCCATATAAAATAAAATTTAAAAACATTTTAGTGATTAGTGGCTGTTAAGGGAGATAGGAGGCTTAAAACCTGAACACTATGTGATTAAATGACATCCCACAATTATGAAAAGAAGGTCCTGAGGCATCTGCTCAGGATGCAGATCTGAGAAATGCAGATTTAAGAAATGCAGATCTTTTTGAAATTTGGGAATGAATGGAAGAAGATGCTGACAGGCATTTAAAGTATGGGAAAATTTGGTTTTGAATGCTCTGGTTTTGGCTTCCCAGATGATGTTTTTGAAAATGTAGAGATGTTGATGTCCTTTAAAACAAGTCTGGAAAATTAATTATATTAGATTTTGCTGATTATGATCAGTCTGAGATTAAGACTTAGTTCTTTACTTGCAATTCAGGATTATGTACCCTAACATGGACCTTATAGACAAAATTTAGAAATTCATGAATTGGATTGCTTTTGAAAAATGAACTACAATTACTCAGTTCTTATTAAAAAAGAAAAAAAAAGTCTCTGTCATGAAAGGTACATTGAGAAAAACTCCAAGGAAATATTTGATCTCAGTGGGTTAAGTTCTCTGTTTTATTTAGAATGTCTTCTATGTTATGGACAGCCATGTATTGCTAAGGAATAATGGTATATATCTAAATGTTTCATTTCCCTCTGCTGATCATTATTACAGAGAAAATCATTATGATATAAATACATATATTTTTTATTCCCATCCCCTCCACACACACACTTCTCTGACCTAGGGTATCTTCTCTTATCTTCATTATTATTTTTTTTTTAATTTAGATTTTCAACAAATGAGTTTTACCTCAAATGTCATCAAATCACCAACTCACATAATTTAGGGATAGAAAGATTGAGCAAAGAAGGTTTATGACATATCTTAATGATTAAAGGATATAAGTTGACTTTGACAGATCTTAGTTCAACTTGATTAAGTACTACCAGTGAGATTATTGGAGAAGGCAATGGCAGCCCATTCCAATACTCTTGCCTGGAAAATCCCATGAACATGGACGGAGGTGCCTGGTAGGCTACAGTCCACAGGGTTGTGAAGAGTACATGACTGAGAGACTTTGCTTTTACTTTTCACTTTCATGCACTGGATAAGGAAACGGCAACCCACTTCAGTATTCTTGCCTGGAGAATCCAGGGTACTTAGGAGCCTGGTGGGCTGCCATCTATGGGGTTGCACAGAGTCAGACATGACTGACGNGGCAATGGCAACCCATTTCAGTACTTTTGCCTGGAAAATCCCATGAACATGGACGGAAGTGCCTGGTAGGCTACAGTCCACAGGGTTGTGAAGAGTACACGACTGAGAGACTTTGCTTTTACTTTTCACTTTCATGCACTGGATAAGGAAATGGCAACCCACCTCAGTATTCTTGCCTGGAGAATCCAGGGGACTTAGGAGCCTGGTGGGCTGCCATCTATGGGGTTGCACAGAGTCAGACATGACTGACATGACTTAGCAGCAGCAGTGAAATTAAAAGCAAGTTTCTTAAAATCTCTGAGCATATTTTCTCAACTGTAAGTGAAATTAATAAAAATCTACCTCATGATCTTTCTGTAGGGAATATATAAAATAATGCATATGTGTGATTAAGATTTGTTCAGTCACTCGGTTGAGTCCAATTTTTCACAATCCATGGACTGCAGCATGACAGGCTTTCCTGTCCTTCACCATCTCATGGAGTTTGCTCAAACTCATATCCATTGAGTTGGTGATGCCTTCCAACTATCTCATCCTCTGCCATCCCCTTTTTCTCCTGCCTTCTATCTTTACCAGCATCCCACCAGTAATTAAGATGGTGCCAGGTAAAAATCTATAATAAATAGTATTGACAGTGATAACAGTAGAAATTGCAATTGCTATTTTCCCCCTTTTCTTATACTCCTGGTCTTCAGCTAAAATGTAGGGTAACTGATACTGAACTGTAGGTCTTATTATAAAGACATCTTTCTGAAGTTTCTCAGTGAGAATGATACTCCTAGTATCTCCACTGTAATGTACAAATCCCTTCTATGGTAACCACAAACTTTAATAGAGAGTGAAATATTAAACTGTGACATCTCATATTTTGTTCTTACCTTGAGGTAAATATATATATGTATGAAAAATGGAAGGAAGGACTTGCCTTATTATGCTCAAAAGTAAAGGCAAAAATGTTTACTGTAACTGCCACTGACTTTCTGAAATTTTCCACTTACATTTCTGTAAGATGATTCTTCCCCCTATGACCAGAAAGTGATATTTCTTTGGTTGAATAGAAGTTTATCAAGAGGTTGAATAACTCATCATTAAGAAGTTTACAAAATAATAAAGCTGTACATTTCATTGTATTCATAGAGTAAAAAATAAATGAGGAAAATCATTAATATCTTACACTCATTAAATATATGAAATTGGTATTTTTAGCCATGTTATGTCTAGGTTGGAAAATTACAGTCCCAAGGCTAATGCAAGAGAGATCACAAGACAGTGATTCTTTTTTAGTCATTCAGAAAAGATCAATAGTGTTCTCCTGGAGCTTCAGTGACGGAAAAAAAAAAAAAAAAAAAAAA
>SJYW01044466.1:88136-127846 GCA_006410735.1 Raphicerus campestris | reverse complement strand
AAAAAAAAAAAAAAAAACTAAAAAAATTGTCATGCCAGCAGCTAAGCAGTATGTGTCAAGAGAAAGAAATCACTGCTTAATGCCAGCAGTCCAGAATGACAACTGTATACATGATTGTTTTTTGCTGGTGGTTTCAGGTCTTAGATGCACAGAGTAAGCCCTGATTAAAAGAGTCACTCACAATGGTGGGAGAGCAATGTTTTCTGCTCCAAGTTACAGCTCCTTTGGGTTTGTGATGTGACCAGAGCAAAGCTTGGTATATGTAATCCTACTAGACAAAAAGCATCTGTCTGCAATACAGAAGACCCAGGTTTGATCCCTGGGTCGGGAAGATCCCCTAGAGAAGGAAATGGCAGCTCACTCCAGTATGCTTGCTTGGAAAATCCAATGGACCACAGAGCCTGGTAGGCTACTGTTCATGGGGTCACAAAGTGTCGGACACGACAGTGACTTAACTTTCAACTTTCAACTAGACAAAAAAATACAAATTCAGTTAGTATTTTTTTCACATAATGTTGAATATTCACTATTACATAAATAAGAACTTCCCAGGTAGCGCTAGCTGTAAGGAATCCACCTGCTAATGCAGGACACACAAGAGACACAGATTCAATCCCTGTCAGGAATTAGGATACCCCTGGAGTAGAAAATGGCAATCCACTCCAGGATTCTTGCCTAGAAAATTCCATGGACAGAGGAACTTGGCCAGCTACAACCGTTTGGATCATAAAGAGTCAGATATGACTGAGTTACTGTGCACTGAGCACATACATATTACAAAAATAAATTAATTACATTACCATTCAATAGAAATAGTATACTATAAAAATGAAGAACATGAATTCTATATACTATCTGGTTTCTAGTGGAGAATTCATTGTATCCCTAGGGTGTGACCAATAAGCAAACTTTTTTTTGCATTGGTTTACTTTTATATATAGAGAGATCATAAACAGTATGCATGTTTTAGTGTTGTAATAGGTTCAAAAGATTTACACACACATATGAATATATATATATATATTTTCTTTTTTTTATTTTTAATCCAATCTCTAATATCTTCCCATGGGTTCAACACACACCATGTTTTTACTGACTGTGTGAAGAGGATTGGGGCAGGTCTGTTGGCTCTGTTGTCCGCTCAGTCCATACTAAGTTCTGTCTGCCTGTTACCAAATACACAGAAGGGCAAGACTGTCCATAAGTCTCTTGGCATATTGCACTGGATCCCATGATTCCCACAAGAGCACTTTTGTCCATGGGCAAATGTTAAAAATGAGGTGGGGAAAAGGGAGCATCTTATGTTGCCATGATGTTGACATTACTGCAGATCTTTCTTTTATTTATAAATCATGCTTCATTGTGTAAGTCGCTCAGTCATGTCCGACTCTTTGCGACCCCATGAACTGTATGTAGCCTATCAGGCTTCTCCGTCCATGGGATTTTCCAGGCAAGAGTGCTGGAGTGGATTGCCATTTCCTTCTCCAGGGGATCTTTCCGACCCAGGAATCGAACCCAGGTCTCCTGCATTGCAGGCAGATGCTTTACCATCTGAGCCACCAGGGAATCACCTCCATTGTGTAGATATACTACATTGTGTTTATACATTCATCATTTGCTGAACAATTAGATTGCTTTAATTTTAAGGCTATTATAAATAATGCTGCTAAAAAAATGTTTAACTCGTGAGTAAAAGTCTTAAAATTGTTTTATAGGTAGAAAGAAAGAAAACGATGAATAAATAGCTCTAAATTTTATTCTAATATGATTTTTTTATTATTTAATAGTTTATCTTTTTTTCTCTCTTTCATCAAAACATAAATATCCTCTGCACAGGCCAAACATTCCACTTCATTTTCATCAGGTTAGTTCAGCTTAGTTGTGTTATGTGCCAGCAAACCCATATTCCCTTTAAAGTCTCCTTAATTATCTTAATTATAAAATTCAATTTATTTCTTCATTACCTTGTAAAATTTGATTTGCATCTTCTTGCCACTTACTATATTTTACTCGGAGGGTTCCCAGATGGCTCAGAGGGTAAAGAACTTGCCCGCAATGCCAGAGATGCAGGAGACATGGGTTTGATTCTAGTGTTGGAAAGATCCCCTGGAGGAAGAAGGAGCACAGCAACCCACTCCAGTATTCCTGCCTGGAAAATCCCATGGACAGAGGAGCCTGGCAGGCTATAGTCCTAAGTTGCAAGGAGTTGAATCTTAATGAAGTGATTCAGCGCATATTCTACTTGAGGGTACAAGTAACTACAAACTCCCTCATCCAAACAATTCATAAAGGAAAAAACTCTTATCTGGATTAAAATTAAAAAGTACTACTTAGCTAAAAATTATATATTTTACTATACATCACTGTATATATACATGCCTTATACTATATATGAGAAATGCCGTATATCAAGTAAGATACATTTATTATATGCCAAAATAGATATAATTGCTACATTGGAATGATGTGAGTTTCACAAATAATTCTTACAAGGTGACTTTGTATCTTTGTTTATAGTGGACTTTTTGCAAATCTCTAATGAGATCATTTTAATTGTCATATTCAGAGACAATTAAGGGCAGGAAGTGATACCAACCATCCTTTCCTCACCATTTACAATGCCATTAATGATGATGTAACTAATCTTTCAATGCACAGTGACTATTTGACACAGTGTCTGAGAGTAAGTTCTCATATTTTACTTTTAGAAGGAAATGGCAGACTATTCCAGTATTCTTCCCTGGAAAATCCCATGGACAGACGAGCCTGGTAGGCTACAGTCCACGGGGTTATAAGAGTCAGACACGACTTAGCAAATAAACCACTGAGAGTAAGTTCTCATATTCTACTTTTAGATAAAGACAAGAGAAAACTACATTGACTCTATATACTTGATTGAAAACATATTTAAAGTAGAAGTGGTTATGAATGAAGTCTATATCTCCATCATGATACCTCCCATAGGGCTTTACATGAAATAAATCATTCTGAGCACATGAAGAAAAAAATCATCAATATTTGCAAGGCTAACTGTTTTGTATAGGTGCATATTTTTCACAATCTCAATATTAATACCTGTATTAGTTTATTAAGACTGCCATAACAACATAGAGAAGAACTGGGCGGCTTAAATATCAGAAACTTAATTTTTCACACATTTGAGGCCAGAATTCTAAGACCAAGGGGTTGGCAAGTTTAGCTCCTTATGAAGGGCATGCATGCAGTATCTGTTTCATGTCTCTCTGCTTGGCTTGTAAGTCCCCTTCTCTCTGTGTCCTTTTCTCTCTGTATGTGTCCATATCAAAATTTCATATATTATTTTTTAATATAAATTTATTTATTTTAATTGGAGGTTAATTACTATAATATATGAAATGAATCACCAGCCCAGGTTTGAGGCAAATTTCATATATTCTTAAGGATACCAGCCATATTGAGTTAGGACCCACATTAATAACATTTAATTTTATTGCTTCTTTAAAGACCGTACCTCTAAAAGTTATATTGGTGCTACTGGGGTTTAGGACTTTAACATGTGAATTTGGCAAGATATTTTCCAGCCCCTTATATGACCTCAATCTACTAAATGTATAGTACTTAAATACAATTAAGAATTTTCTGATTGTAAATAGAGTCAATTTGACATAAAATCATATTTCTCCTGACATTCTATGGCAATGTAGTTAAAGGTTAGAGAGGTAAATAACCATCTTCCCACATGTTTATTCCCAAGAACATAAGCTATCAAATTAATCACACAAATATTGAGTTAGCCAAAAATTTTGTTCGTGTTTTTCCATAAGATGCTATGGAAAACCCTGAACAAATATTTTTGCCAACTCAATATATATTTGCATTCTTCTCATATTTTCAGGTTCCTTCCCATGCATATGTGAGAAAGAATTGTAACTGTATCAGGCAGTATTTGCTATCCTCCTCCTTCCTATGTAAAAACGGGGTGTAAAATGCCCAGTGATTTGCTGAAGGTTAAGAGTAGGACAGTGATTTCCCCCAATGTCCCGACGCTGCTGCTAAGTCAGCAGTAGTGTCCGACTCTGAGCAAACCCAGAGAAGGCAGCCCACCAGGCTCGCCCATCCCTGGAATTCTCCAGGCAAGAACACTGGAGTGGGTTGCCATTTCCTTCTCCAATGCATGAAAGTGAAAAGTGAAAGTGAAGTCACTCAGTCGTGTCCAAATCTTTGCGACCCCATTGATTGCAGCCTACCAGGCTACTCTGTCCATAGGATTTTCCAGGCAAGAGTACTAGAGTGGGGTGCCATCACCTTCTCTGCCCCAATGCCCTGATTAGTTTATAATAGCTACCATATAAACTCTGATCATTTTACTCATTAGCAGCTATACAAAAAAGTAAGAGAATTCCACTCTGTTTTCCTTAAGTTGTTCTGAAATTGGGTTATTATACTTCTCTTTTTGCTGCCCAAAGAAACAGTTGCTTAGAAGGTAATTCAAATAAAAACATAATTTGCAAGATTAGAGCATAATTTTAATGTGTGGTTTATCTTTGTATAGTTCCCTGAAGCAGTGAATATGATAAACAGAATATAATATCCCAAAGATGTCTCTCTTCTGGTCCCCAGAATCTATGAATGCATTAGGTTGTANAGAGGAGCCTGGCAGGCTATAGTCCTAAGTTGCAAGGAGTTGAATCTTAATGAAGTGATTCAGCGCATATTCTACTTGAGGGTACAAGTAACTACAAACTCCCTCATCCAAACAATTCATAAAGGAAAAAACTCTTATCTGGATTAAAATTAAAAAGTACTACTTAGCTAAAAATTATATATTTTACTATACATCACTGTATATATACATGCCTTATACTATATATGAGAAATGCCGTATATCAAGTAAGATACATTTATTATATGCCAAAATAGATATAATTGCTACATTGGAATGATGTGAGTTTCACAAATAATTCTTACAAGGTGACTTTGTATCTTTGTTTATAGTGGACTTTTTGCAAATCTCTAATGAGATCATTTTAATTGTCATATTCAGAGACAATTAAGGGCAGGAAGTGATACCAACCATCCTTTCCTCACCATTTACAATGCCATTAATGATGATGTAACTAATCTTTCAATGCACAGTGACTATTTGACACAGTGTCTGAGAGTAAGTTCTCATATTTTACTTTTAGAAGGAAATGGCAGACCATTCCAGTGTTCTTCCCTGGAAAATCCCATGGACAGACGAGCCTGGTAGGCTACAGTCCACGGGGTTATAAGAGTCAGACACGACTTAGCAAATAAACCACTGAGAGTAAGTTCTCATATTCTACTTTTAGATAAAGACAAGAGAAAACTACATTGACTCTATATACTTGATTGAAAACATATTTAAAGTAGAAGTGGTTATGAACGAAGTCTATATCTCCATCATGATACCTCCCATAGGGCTTTACATGAAATAAATCATTCTGAGCACATGAAGAAAAAAATCATCAATATTTGCAAGGCTAACTGTTTTGTATAGGTGCATATTTTTCACAATCTCAATATTAATACCTGTATTAGTTTATTAAGACTGCCATAACAACATAGAGAAGAACTGGGCGGCTTAAATATCAGAAACTTAATTTTTCACACATTTGAGGCCAGAATTCTAAGACCAAGGGGTTGGCAAGTTTAGCTCCTTATGAAGGGCATGCATGCAGTATCTGTTTCATGTCTCTCTGCTTGGCTTGTAAGTCCCCTTCTCTCTGTGTCCTTTTCTCTCTGTATGTGTCCATATCAAAATTTCATATATTATTTTTTAATATAAATTTATGTATTTTAATTGGAGGTTAATTACTATAATATATGAAATGAATCACCAGTCCAGGTTTGAGGCAAATTTCATATATTCTTAAGGATACCAGCCATATTGAGTTAGGACCCACATTAATAACATTTAATTTTATTGCTTCTTTAAAGACCGTACCTCTAAAAGTTATATTGGTGCTACTGGGGTTTAGGACTTTAACATGTGAATTTGGCAAGATATTTTCCAGCCCCTTATATGACCTCAATCTACTAAATGTATAGTACTTAAATACAATTAAGAATTTTCTGATTGTAAATAGAGTCAATTTGACATAAAATCATATTTCTCCTGACATTCTATGGCAATGTAGTTAAAGGTTAGAGAGGTAAATAACCATCTTCCCACATGTTTATTCCCAAGAACATAAGCTATCAAATTAATCACACAAATATTGAGTTAGCCAAAAATTTTGTTCATGTTTTTCCATAAGATGCTATGGAAAACCCTGAACAAATATTTTTGCCAACTCAATATATATTTGCATTCTTCTCATATTTTCAGGTTCCTTCCCATGCATATGTGAGAAAGAATTGTAACTGTATCAGGCAGTATTTGCTATCCTCCTCCTTCCTATGTAAAAACGGGGTGTAAAATGCCCAGTGATTTGCTGAAGGTTAAGAGTAGGACAGTGATTTCCCCCAATGTCCCGACGCTGCTGCTAAGTCAGCAGTAGTGTCCGACTCTGAGCAAACCCAGAGAAGGCAGCCCACCAGGCTCCCCCATCCCTGGGATTCTCCAGGCAAGAACACTGGAGTGGGTTGCCATTTCCTTCTCCAATGCATGAAAGTGAAAAGTGAAAGTGAAGTCACTCAGTCGTGTCCAAATCTTTGCGACCCCATTGATTGCAGCCTACCAGGCTACTCTGTCCATAGGATTTTCCAGGCAAGAGTACTAGAGTGGGGTGCCATCACCTTCTCTGCCCCAATGCCCTGATTAGTTTATAATAGCTACCATATAAACTCTGATCATTTTACTCATTAGCAGCTATACAAAAAAGTAAGAAAATTCCACTCTGTTTTCCTTAAGTTGTTCTGAAATTGGGTTATTATACTTCTCTTTTTGCTGCCCAAAGAAACAGTTGCTTAGAAGGTAATTCAAATAAAAACATAATTTGCAAGATTAGAGCATAATTTTAATGTGTGGTTTATCTTTGTATAGTTCCCTGAAGCAGTGAATATGATAAACAGAATATAATATCCCAAAGATGTCTCTCTTCTGGTCCCCAGAATCTATGAATGCATTAGGTTGTAGTGTAAAGAAAAATTAAAGTTGTAGATGGAGTTAAGTCTGCTAATTAATTGACCTGGGATGAGGAAGTTATCCTGGGTTATCTGAGTGGGAATATAATCACAAGTGTCCTTAAAGTGGAAGAAGGAGCAGAAGAGTCAGGATAATGTGATGTAAGAAGAAACTAACCCGTTCTTGCTGGCTTCCATGATATAAGAAAATAACTAAGGAATATAAGCTGTACCTCTAAGTGGAAAAGGCTTCCCCAATGGCTCAGTGGGTAAAAAGTCTTACCTGCAATACAGGAAACACAGGATATACAGATTTGACCCCTGGGTTGTGAAGCACTCCTGAAGAAGAAAATGGCAACCTATTCCAGTATTCTTACCTGAAAAAATCCCATGGACAGTGGAGCCTGGTGCTAAAATCGAAAGAGTTGCANTCCTGATTATATAATGCCTATCAAAATGAATTTTGATAAATTTTCTCTGCTAAATGTGATACAATTCAGGAAAATAGAGAAGGTATATTAATCCTTCTAGTTTATGTAATTAAATAAGGTGCGCTCAATAATGTATGCCAAAGTAAAAGTGGCTCAGTTGTGTCGACTCTTTGTGACCCGTAGGACTGTATAGTCCATGGGATTCTCCAGGCCAGAATACTGGAGTGGGTAGCTGTTCCATTCTCCTAAGGATCTTCCCAAACCAGGGATCAAACCCAGGTCTCCCGCATTGCAGGCAGATTCTTTACCAACTGAGTCACCAGGAAAGCCCAAGTGGGTAGCCTCCAGTGAGTGTGCTGGAGGACATAAACTGGAATCAAGGATAATTGGGGTCTGTCGCTCTAGCTAAAATGAGAAATGATTAATCTGCAATAGAAAGGTATTTTTGCATAAGGCAATGAAAAATTACATGGAACAAGAGCATGGTACATGATAGTGTAAGAGAAAAGAAGAAATCTGGACTGACTTCCACACTGTTAGCCAAGTTAAACAAATAGACTTTTTATTACAAAAAGCTTTATTAATAAGATCCAGCAGAGATTTTTTTCTTTGCCACTTTTAAATGATTATTGCTATTTTTGAAGATTCTTTCTCTCCTCAAGATTCCAGATATATTTTCCTTACTACCTACCATCTATCATCAAGTGTTACAAAGGCCTTTATTTTTTCTTTTGCCTGTATCTGGGACTATGTAAATACAATTAAAAAATTAATATGTTATAGTAGTGAGATTATAGTAAAAGTCTCTTTAGTTAACTTCAGGAGTTCATTTCAGCCACTTCAGTTCAGTTCAGTTGCTCAGTCATGTGTGACTTTTTGTGACCCCATAAATAGCAGCACGCCAGGCCTCCCTGTCCATTACCAACTCCTGGAGTTTACCCAAACTCATGTCCATCGAGTCAGTGATACCATCCAGCCATCTCATCCTCTGTTGTCCCCTTCTCCTCCTGCCCCCAATCCCTCCCAGAGTCTTTTCCAATGAGTCAACTCTTCGCATAAAGTGGCCAAAGTATTGGAATTTCAGCTTCATCATCAGTCCTTCCAATGAACACCCAGGACTGTTCTCCTTTAGGATTGACTGATTGGATATCCTTGCAGTCCAAGGGACTCGCAAGAATCTTCTCCAACACCACAGCTCAAAAGCATCAGTTCTTTGGCACTCAGCCTTCTTCACAGTCCAACTCTTACATCCATACATAACCATTGGAAAAACCATAGCCTTGACTAGATGGAACTTTGTTGGCAAAGTATGTTTCTGCTTTTGAATATGCTATCTAGCCAGTACTCAATTAGTATTTCTATGTATTCTGTTAAAATGTCTTGTTTTGAGTTTTATAAAAATTGCATATGATTAGTAAAGTATCTATAAAATTTTTGATTTAAAAATTATAAACATAATACATTTAAAGAATGATACTTCAACTGGATGTTGTCTACCATGATGATATCTGATGAGGTCACATGGAGTTAACATGACAGATGTAAAATCTTTCCAAAAAATGTTCATTTTCATCTTCTCTTTTGGAAATGGGAATCTTTCTTAGAGAGTTCAATATATCACAATTTTGAACTTATAAGGTATTATTTAGCTTTACTTTTATACCATTCAGGAAGAATTAAATCAGTTTATTCCAATAACAACATTATATTCATTCTACTATATTAGACCATTCTAGACCTTAGTTCTGAAATGTCAACCACAAGTAGATTAATTTTTAATAATTATTCTTTTTTAAAATAGTGCATGTACATAAATTTGGAAGCATGAACAGTTGATATAAAGGTGTTTATTGAACCACTTATCTTTTTATGTTGAAATATTTCTGTACAATTTTTAAAATCCTGGTCCAATCCATCCAAAATATAAGCATAAGGGTTTAATGAGTAGAAACATACACTTTCCACAATGATAAACAGAATCCTTTATGTCACATTTTCAGACATAAATCCTTATCAATAAAAAAATAGTGATTAGGAAAAAACAAACATACATGGATTGGTGCAGCTTGATAAATAAATGGAATAACTATGCTTTATTTTTTGTCCATAGTGATGACTGTTTCATCATGTTCTAAGTATAGAAATATGTCATATTAAAACAAAAACCATGCTAAATATTTTTCTAGAATGAAGTGTCTGTTTATTACAAGAAAGAATACAATAGTAAGATAATCAAAATTGCAGCTTGTTTCCATAAGAGCTAGCTACTTTCCTTTTCCAACAAATGTTCCCCTGTGTCCCAAACATTAATACAAATGAAGAAGATGCAGTGAAAGTCACACTAAAAGACCAGTGTGTGGATATGGACATAGAGTAACAACTATAACCTCACACTTAGTGCATCAGTTATATAGCACTGATTTAGCACTATGCCAGCATTCTCAATCAGTGTCATATTTTTACAATTGAATGTTCACACAACTGCACTCATTACTGTGTACAGTTCTCTGATGACCTACTAAGAACCATTCTTTCCTCTGCTAGTATGCTTTACTACATGATGAATGGTTTATCTGTCTATTGATGGCAGAACTCCTTTCTAGATTCCATTAATCCTCTAGTCCCCTACGGTTGGGCTTTCCTGGTAGCTCAGCTGATAAGGAATCCGCCTGCAATGCAGGAGACGTGGTTTCCATCCCTGGGTTGGGAAGATCCCCTTGAGAAGGGAAAGGCTATCCATTCCAGTATTCTGGCCTGGAGAACTCCATGGACTGTATAGTCCATGGGGTCGCAAAGAGTTGGACACAACTGAGCAGCTTTCACTTCACTTCACTTCGCTCTTACGGTTCCTGGAGAAGGAAATGGCAACACACTCCAGTATTCTTGCCTGTAGAATCCCATGGAAAGAAGAGCCTGGTAAGCCCCAGTCCATGGAGTCTCAAAGAGTCAGACATGACTGGGCAACTAACATGTCTTTATGGTTATGAAAGCCTTATACTTTGGGTATTTAAAACTTAAAAATAATAATTTTAATATTCTTTTAATATTCAAAATGAATGTAATTTTTTCCTCTATTTTTTCCTCACTATGAGCATCCCATGAAGCACTCTGAGCCTATTATAATTCTCCCAAGTCTTATATCCCAAATGGTTTATTACATTCATTGTATTTCATAACCATTCTTAATTAATTTGGCTTCTAATATCTTACCTTGTTGAACTAAACATATATTTATGTACAAATTATTATTTATCTTGCTTTGTTTTACTTTTTTCTGAGTTGGTTAAATTATTCTTGAAAGTTTTCTCCACTGTGTTTTTTTATCATTCACTTGATATATATAGCTTTTTTTCTTAATGAGTCACATTATATGCTGATAAATTTCAAGGCAAGACTTGGATTTCTCCTTATTTCTTTACATTCTATTTCTTTTTAGTAAGTTTTCAAAGAAAATGTTGTCAATTACAGCTTAAATGTTAGAATAAAAGTTAACTGGTAATATGTGAAAAGCACATTTTTTAAATATATATGTTTTGAGAACTTAGGTCAAATAACATTTACCTAAATGAAGAAGTTTCATTAATATTTTAAAAACCTAATTCCCATAAACAAAGAAAAACATGTTATAAAAACCACAGGCAACAATTAAAGTGTGGCTTCTAATGGACTGGCTATGTAACCTGTTAGTTAAGTCAGGAGTCATATTATTCCCCCACTTGCTCCAAGGCCACACAAATCTTGAACTGTTTAAGGGAGGACTGGCTTATTATTTGTATGTGACATGTGCTTTGCTTCAGTATTCCCTGCTTTTCACATCCTCTCAGAAGCAAAAGCTCAGCACAATGTGAGGTACATTTTGTTTTTTTTGGTTTGTCTATTTGCTTGTTTGTTTTTAATTGTAATCCCAAAGTGTCAAGAGAGACAAATATGTTGTCTCAGTTTGAATCATATCTTGTTTCCATAGCACTGCGCCTGGGAAATGTATTTATTCATTTTGCTTCCTACATTGCATAGGCTTTTGGAAAAGAATCTCTGAAAAGGTAATTCAGTTCAGTTCAGTTGCTCAGTCGTGTGCAACCCTTTGGAATCCATGGATAGCAGCAAATTCATATCATCGAATTGATAATGCCATCCAACCATCTCATCCTCTCTTATCCTCTTCTCCTCCTGCCCTCAATCTTTCCCAGCATTAGGGGCTTTTCAAATGAGTCAGTTCTTTGCATCAGGTGGCCAAAATACTGGAGATTCATCAGCCCTTCCAAAAAATATTCAAGATTGATTTCCTTTAGGATTCACTGGTTTGATCTCCTTGAAGTCCATGAGACTCTCAAGAGTCTTCTCTAACACCACAATTCACAAACACAAAAAATAAAATATTTTTCATCTAAAAAAAAAAGCTTCAATTCTTCAGTGCTCGGCTTTTTTTTTATATTCCAACTCTCATATCCATGCTGACTGCTGGGAAAACTTGACAAGACAGAACATTGTTTGCAAAGCAATGTCTCTGCTTTCTAATATGCTGTTCATGTTAGTCATAGGTTTTCTTCCAAGGAGCAAGCATCTTTTAATTTCAAGGCTGCAGTCACCATCAGTAGTGATTTTGGAGCCCCCTAAAATAAAGTCTGACTGTTTCAATTGTTTGCCCTTCTGTTTTCCATGAAGTGATGGGACTAGATGCCATGATCTTAGTTTTCTGAATGTTCAGTTTTAAGCCAACTTATTCACTCTCCTCTTTCAATTTCATCAAGAAACTCTTTAGTTCTTCACTTTCTACCATAAGGGTGGTATCATCTGCATATCTAAGGTTATTGATAATTCTCCTGGCAAACTTGATTCCAGCTTGTGTTTCATCTAGCCTGGCATTTGGCATGAAGTACTCTGCATATAAATTAAATAAGCTGGGTGACATTATACAGCCTTGACATATTCCTTTCCCAATTTAGAACCAGACTGATGTTCCGCATCCAGTTCTAACTTTTGCTTCCTTACCTGCACACAGATTTCTCAGGAGGCAGGTCAGGTGGTCTGGTATTCCCATCTCTTTATGAATTTTCCTCAGTTTATTGTGATCCACAAAGTCAAAGGCTGTAGCATAGTCAATAAAGCAGAAGTAGATGTTTTTCTGGAACTCTCTCGCTTTTTTGATGATCCAACAAATGTTGACAATTTGATCACTGGCTCCTCTGACTTTTCTAAATCCAGTTTGAAATCTGAAATTTCACAGTTCACATACTGCTAAAGCCTGGCTTGGAAAATTTTGAGCATTATTTGATAGCATGTGAGACATGTACAACTGTGCAGTAGTTTGAATATTCTTTCTCATTGCTTTTCTGTGGGATTGGAATAAAATGTGACCTTTTCAGTCTTATGGCCACTGCTGAGTTTTCCAAATTTGCTGGCACATTGAGTGCAGCAATTTCACAGCATAAACTTTTAGGAACTGAAACAATTCAACTGGAATTCCATCACTTCCACTAGCTGCTTTTGTAGTGATGGTTCCTAAGGCCCACTTGGCTTCTCATTCTCAGATGTCTGGCTCTAAGTGAGTGATCACACCATTGTGATTATCTGGGTCATGAAGATCTTTTTTGTATAGTTCTTCTGTGTATTTCTGCCACCTCTTCTTGGCTTCTGTTAGGTCCATACCATTTCTGTCCTATATGTTCGCCTTCTTTGCATGAAATGTTCCCTTGGTATCTCTAATTTTCTTGAAGTGATCTTTCCCATCAAGCGATCNGTGGTATCATCTGCATATCTAAGGTTATTGATAATTCTCCTGGCAAACTTGATTCCAGCTTGTGTTTCATCTAGCCTGGCATTTGGCATGAAGTACTCTGCATATAAATTAAATAAGCTGGGTGACATTATACAGCCTTGACATATTCCTTTCCCAATTTAGAACCAGACTGATGTTCCGCATCCAGTTCTAACTTTTGCTTCCTTACCTGCACACAGATTTCTCAGGAGGCAGGTCAGGTGGTCTGGTATTCCCATCTCTTTATGAATTTTCCTCAGTTTATTGTGATCCACAAAGTCAAAGGCTGTAGCATAGTCAATAAAGCAGAAGTAGATGTTTTTCTGGAACTCTCTCGCTTTTTTGATGATCCAACAAATGTTGACAATTTGATCACTGGCTCCTCTGACTTTTCTAAATCCAGTTTGAAATCTGAAATTTCACAGTTCACATACTGCTAAAGCCTGGCTTGGAAAATTTTGAGCATTATTTGATAGCATGTGAGACATGTACAACTGTGCAGTAGTTTGAATATTCTTTCTCATTGCTTTTCTGTGGGATTGGAATAAAATGTGACCTTTTCAGTCTTATGGCCACTGCTGAGTTTTCCAAATTTGCTGGCACATTGAGTGCAGCAATTTCACAGCATAAACTTTTAGGAACTGAAACAATTCAACTGGAATTCCATCACTTCCACTAGCTGCTTTTGTAGTGATGGTTCCTAAGGCCCACTTGGCTTCTCATTCTCAGATGTCTGGCTCTAAGTGAGTGATCACACCATTGTGATTATCTGGGTCATGAAGATCTTTTTTGTATAGTTCTTCTGTGTATTTCTGCCACCTCTTCTTGGCTTCTGTTAGGTCCATACCATTTCTGTCCTATATGTTCGCCTTCTTTGCATGAAATGTTCCCTTGGTATCTCTAATTTTCTTGAAGTGATCTTTCCCATCAAGCGATCCCTTCAAGTGATCTTGAAGTAGTCTTTCCCATTCTGTTGTTTTCCTCTATTTCTTTGCATTGATCCCTCAGGAAGGCTTTATTATCACTCTTTGCTATTCCTCTGAACTCTGCATTCAAATGGGTATATCTGTCCCTTTCTCCTTTGCCTTCTGTTTCTCCTCTTTTCACAGCTATTTGTAAGGCCCCCTTAGACAATTATTTTGCCTTTTTGCAGCTCCTTTTCTTGGGGATGGTCTTGATCTCTGCCTTTCATTCAAGGTCGCAAACCTCTATGCACAGTTCTTCAGGCATTCTCTCTATCAGATCTAATCCTTTGAAATATTTGTCACTTCTACCGTATAACCCTAGAGGATTTGATTTAGGTCATGCTGGACTAGTCTAGTGGTTTTCTCTACTTTCTTCAATTTAAGTATGAAATTTGCAATAAGGAGTTCATGATCTGAGTGACAGTCAGCTTGTTGTCATGTTTTTGCTGACTGTATAAAGCTTCTACACTTTTGGCTACAAAGAATATAATCAATCTGATTTTGGTATTGACCCTCTTGTGATGTCCATGTGTAGAGCCTTCTCTTGAGTTTTTGGAAGAGGGTGTTTGCTATAACCAGGGCATCCTCTTGGCAAAACTTTGATAGACTTTGTCTTGCTTCATTATGTACTCCAAGGCCAAATTTGCTTGTTACTCCAGGTATCTCTTGACTTCCTACTTTGCATTAAATGCCCAGTAATGAAAAAGATATCTTTTTTGGCTGTTAGTTCTAGAAGTTCTTGTAGGTATTCATAGAATTATTCCACTTCAGTTTCTTCAGTACTACTGGTCAGGGCATAAACTTGGTTTACTGTGATGTTGAATTGTTTATCTTTGAAATGAATAGAGATCATTCTGTCGTTTTTGAGATTGTATCCAAGTACTGCATTTTGTACTCTTTTGTTGACTATAATGGCTACTTCATTTCTTCTAAGGGTTTTTTGCCCACAGTAGTAGATATAATGCGCATCTGAGTTAAATTCACCCATTTCAGTCCATCTTTGCTGGTTCCTAAAATGCTGATACTCACTCTTGCCATCTTCTGTTTGACCATTTCTAATTTGCCTTGATTAATGGACCTATCATTCCAGGTTCCTATGCAGTATTGCTTTTTACAGCATTGGACTTTAACTCCATAACCAGTCACATCCACAATTGGATGTTGTTTTTGCTTTGGCTCTGTCTCTTCATTCTTTCTAGAGTTTTCTCTCCACTGATCTCCAGTAGCATATTGGTCTCCTGCCAACCTAGGAAATTCATCTTTCAGTGTCCTATATTTTTGTCTTTTCATACTGTTGATGCGATTCTCAAGGCAAAGAGTATGAAGTGCCTTGCCATTCCCTTTTGGAGTGGACTACCTTTTGTCAGAACTCTCCAAATTTTGTCAGAAAAGGTAACAGTTATAAGCAATTTATCCATGAATAATATGTGTCAATGAGTGGTATTGTTAGGACAAATTATTGGCATCCACACTACAAGTACTAGTAATCAAAAATACAAAGGATAATTACCTTTTATTTTCTTTTAGCTAAGTTTTATTGTGTTAATTTTTGGTTTGGATCCTAAAATTTTTTATCTGACTCCCAATTATTGCTTTTCTATTCTCTATTGAAAAATTGTATAATTTTAGTTATGCCAAGTTGACTCAATATTTTAAGTATCAGTTTAGAATCAGTTTTTACTTTTTAAACTCTCAAATATTTAGAACTCTTCTTTGTTGATACTCGTATTAAAATCATGCCACCAGCTTCTTTGTCCAGTAATAAGTGTATAAATCATATTGTTGAGGTAAAACTATTATGTCTACTCTCAATGAAAATTTATAGTTCTTATAGGCAAAAATGTTTTCCACAAAAAAATTCTTCTAAATTCCAGTTATTGAAAAAATAAAATGGCCATGCTTTTGTCTATTTTTAGCTTCACAAAAGAGAGCTGAAAACATTGGACATTATAAATAAAATAAATATAAGAAGGTTTTTTAAAATGAGTTTTTAAAAATGGAGGGAAGGTGAAAAACTTGTTGCAGGAATGACATGATGCTGAGTTGCCAGTCAGAATATTGGAAAATCCAGCAAATCAAAAATCTGCCAAACAAAAGTTGATTGAAGACTATACATTTCCATACTCATCAGGCTGTATAGAGGTACCTCAAAACACCCAACAAATGAAGAGCCACAGAGTGTTAGGTAGTCACCTCATGTGAAGAGTTGACTCACTGGAAAATACTCTGATGCTGGGAGGGATTGGGGGCAGGATGAAAAGGGGATGACAGAGGATTTGATGGCTGGATGGCCTCACTGACTTGATGGACGTGAGTTTGAGTGAATTCTGGGAGTTGGTGATGGACAGGGAGGCCTGGCGTGGTGCAGTTTATGGGGTCACAAAGATTCGGACACGATTGAGCAACTGAACTGAACTGAACTGAAAAGACAAAGAAAAGAAAAAGCCCATGAAATAAGAACAAAGGTTGGTCTGAGGGCCTGAATGAGAACCTCGGGTGAAACAAACAGCCCTCCTGGCTAGCCTGATTTACCTAATGCAGGCTTAGGGGAGGAGAAAAAACATAAAAAGAGAAGCCAAAATTGAGCCAGGAGCTCACCTCTCTTCTCTTTGTATCTTTTGTATTGGCCCACCCTCACACCTCTAGGATACATTTTCCTTTGCTTGGCAAATAAAACTGAGCTGTAACACTGGTCCATCCATCACTTCAAATTTTTGACACAGTGGGACAGAACCAGGGAAATTACACATTCCCTTGACATAAACTGAGCTGTAACACAGGTCAGCATGTTGCTTCAAATTTTTGCTGTGGCGAGACAGAACCAAGGAAATTACAAACTCCCTGACATATGGTGCCATGACTTGGATTTAACCTGAGTGAAAAAACCTGGGCTTGGCCTATGCGAGGTAGGGGCCCAGCACACAGAATTCAAACTCAACAAAAGTCCCGACAGCAGAAGCTGAATGCAAAGAAAACCCAGCACAGTGGAAGTGAGAAGAAGCCCAGTGTGCTGGAAAACAGGACAGCAAAAACTAACTCAACAGAAAGCTTACACGGCTCAGTCTCAGACTCCAGAATACCTCTGGTTAAGGTAGGGGGTCCTCCCTCTTATGCCTGGAAGGACATATGGCTAACAAAATCTTAATTCCTTTACAATCTCTCATTTCTTGTTCCTTGAAACCCCATGAACAAGAAAACATCAGTGAGTGCAGTTGAGTGACTCTGGCAGTGTACTTAGCTGCTGTTGCTCAAGCAGGTGGAGGGTCTTCTGTCTTTAATCTTCTTTGTGTCGAGGATAAGGCCAATGAAACTGTGAGCACAGGTTAGGTATTTAGCAGATTTTCCCACAGGTTATGAAGGGGATTCCTTGGCTTGTTTTCCTACTGCTCTTTCCTCCCATTCTTCAGCTCCTCTCTCCATCTATTCCACTGCTTATTAAGTATTGGGCAGGTCATCATCTTTCCATTTCTGAAAGTTGTGCTTGAAACTGATTACCTAAGATTGGAACTCAAACCCACGTGGCAAGAACTCTGTGCTATGCTTAGTCACTCAGTTATATCTGACTGGGACTTGAGTCTGGCCAAAACGCATGGTGCTAATGACCTAATGAAGCTCAGGCTCTTGATGTCTCATTCCAAGAAAATTCAGTGAGAGACACAACAATAGGTAAGAGGTAGACTGGTTCAGATTCATAGAGAAGCAAACGACACAGAGTGTGGGCCATTGCAGAGGGTGAATGTGGTAGCCATGAAATGTAGTGTGGTTAGATTTTGCTAGCTAGATGATTTCATATGTTAATGAGTGGGAGGATCATTCCAACAATTGGAGAACCACCTACTCCTCTGTCTTTTGACATTGACTTGGAATTCTCCAGACACTTCTGGGTGTGTCATTTAGCTTGCAGACTGAGGGTCAAGATTTAGCTGAATCTGACTTCTCATCTTAGATGCATTTGATTTTAATCATTTTATGTCATGCCCTTGGGCTATGTTGGGCTTCCCCTGTGGCTGAATTGGTAAAGAATCTGCCTTCAGCGTGGGAGACCTTGGTTCAGTCTCTGAGTTGGGAAGATTCCTTGGAGAAAGGAAAGGCTACCCACTCCAGTATTCTGGCCTGGAGAATTCCATGGACTGGCCATGGGGTCGCAAAGAGTCGGACACAACTGAGAGACTTTCACTTTCACTTGAGGTATATCATTCTTTCAAAACTTGTGCCTGCCCCCTTCCCTCCTGTTTCATGCTCTTTTCCTGAGCCCTGTCCAAGCACACGATGCTGCTTTACAATCTTCTGGAGGGTCAACCAGAAAATATCTGGCCCTTGGTGTGAGGTTAGACATGGCCGGACATGCACGGACATGTTCAGGCGGCTGAGGCAGAAAAGCCCCGCAGCCCACCCCCCGCCCAAACAGAAACCGGGGATGGGCCAGCAACTTGGACACAGAGCCCATGACCTGGCCCAATCAGAGACCGACAAGAACCCCATCAGCACCAATCAGCAATGCGGTCCCCGCATTTTACCTTATATGGAAAAAACCCAGCTCAAACGCCGGCCCGGCTATAAAACCCCCTTCCTCATCTCCATTCTCTGCAGACTCCCTTTGTTCCCTTGCTTGCTCATCCCCGGGAGTTCTGCCCGAGAGCGACCGCCCAATAAAGGCTTCCATCCGGTCTGTAGAGGTGGCTTTTTCTTCCCGTGGCGTTCTTACACTTGGGAGAGAAATACTGTATAATAACCAATCCCTCTAGATACTCAGGTGTTCTTCTTTCATATTTCCTACAGCAAGTGCAATAAGAGCATCTCTCAGTGAACACACTAGGGTGGATGACAGGCACACAATGCCTGCTAGAAGTCCATCTTGTGGTGTCATCCCTTCAATGGCAATTGGACTTCCATGGAAAATGGGAGTTAGCCCTGTGGGCCATTTGGGCCCAAACCCTTACCACCCTTCTCCTAAAGTAACAAACATACCCCCAGGGTCAAATATCCGCTCCACTTTTATGGAACATCTGATCTGCTGCCTCCTCTCAGTTTGTTCTTAAGCCACTTACTAATTCCTACAACCAGGACCCTGTGTCCTTTTCAGCAACATCACTCCACCCTGCTTATTATTAAAAGACTCTTAATGCACCTAACAGGACCAGATGACTCACTCCTTTGTCATTACTTTTGTTATTACCTAAAATGGGTCTATGATAATGTTTACCATTGTAAATATCCTAAACTGCTCTTATGGAGGACTAAGTGACCTACATTCACACGGAGCAATAAGAGGATAAGGCTTATGGCTTTTTCACCAGGTTCCCAGTCTCAGGACACAGACTTGGATTGCTTTACATCGTGATGTATATTCCCATCTGCAGTGGACAATCCAGAAATGAGTTAAGATTACAACCCATTAATTCTACCCAGCACTGGTCACACTGCATACCTTGGGGACACCCAACTCCACTCGGGGTGTCCCAGAAGATCGACCTGCCTCAACCTGCCTAGGGATCTTGTCCTTGAAAGGTTGTCACCCCTCCACCTGCACAGGGATGAGCCAGTCAGAGATCCCAGGAGGTCAACATGCCTCGACCTGCCCAGGGACCCAGTTCTTGGGGGGCTTGCCTTGAACTGCCTGGGGATTCAATCTCCAGGGAGCTGTTATGTCTCAGCCTTCCTGGGGATCTGTACCCTGACCCAGGGAAACTTGGCTCTCAGGTTGCAACAGTATTGGGCAGGATAAGCTTCAAAAAGACTCACCCCTAAAGAGTCTTTCTATCATCCATAGAAATAGAAGGGGGCCTATTAGTTTTTCTTTTTCTTTTTCTCCATGTCATTACTGTCTTTAAAATGAAAAATAACCAATCCACTTCCCGACAGATGCCCTTGAGATTAATCCTTGATAACTGAAAGTTGTTCAATCCTCTAACCCCAAGGAAAAGTTGCTTACAGTTCTTTTGTGTCACTGCATGGTCATGATATCCTCTGAGGGACAAGGAACACTGGCTTGAGGATGGGAGTTTGAATTACAATACCATCCTGCATCTAGATTTAGTCTGCAAAAGATAAGGGAAGTGGACAGAGATTCCCTATGTCCAAACTTTCTTCCAGCTAAGAGATATGAAGGAACTCTGTCTTAAGTATGGGACTGTTGCATGTCTTAAAAGTGAGTGAAGTGAAGTGAAGTGAAGTCACTCAGTCATGTCTGACTCTTTGCGACCCCATGGACTGTAGTCTACCAGGCTCCTCCGTCCCTGGGATTCTCCAGGCAGGAATACTGGAATGGGTTGCCATTTCCTTCTCCAGCATATCTTCCCAACCCAAGGATTGAACCTGGGCCTCCCGTATTGCAGGCAGATGCTTTACCATCTGAGCCACCAGGGAAACTCATAAAAGTGAGCCTACTAGGCAAATGGTGTTAGGCACAAATAAGCAAGAGAAGGAAGCACCCTGTGAAGGCTCACCTACCATGTCTACTAAGTTGTCTGATGTTCCATCCTTGTA
The DNA here is from genome assembly GCA_006410735.1 of Raphicerus campestris. Taxonomy (NCBI): domain Eukaryota; kingdom Metazoa; phylum Chordata; class Mammalia; order Artiodactyla; family Bovidae; genus Raphicerus; species Raphicerus campestris. The sequence continues at coordinate 107,141 of SJYW01044466.1, read as the reverse complement.
TCCAAACATGCCTACATATCTGGGAGCACCCCCTCTACAAAAGCCAACTCAAATATGGAGGAGAATTTGGACCAACCTGGGACCATAAGCCCTTCTCCCTCTCAGAACTAAGACAGACCAAACAAGACCTGGGAAGCTATACAGATGACCCAGGCAAATATAAAGATATTCCAACACATTATATTGGCCTTTGACTTGATGTGGAAGGGCATCATGGTCATATTTAGTCAAACTTTATCTGACCCTGAACATGGTAATGTATTACAGGAAGCTCAAATGTATGCTATGGGGCTTCCCAGTAGGGGAAAACTGTGGTCCTCTCCTCAGATCCTAATTGGAATTATAATGACTTTGAACACATCCGGGAGAGAGATCATTTCCTGATCTGGGTAAAGGCAGGACTAAAATCAGCCCAGCAAGAAGTAATCAGCTATGTCTGAATCTCAGCAATAACTCAGGAGCCCAACAAGATCCCCATTGCCTTTCTGGAAAGGCTAAAAGAGGCCCTCCAAAAGTTTACCAATCTGGACTTAGACTCTTATGAGGGACAGGTGATTTTAAAGGACAAATTCCTGTCTTAAAGTTCATCAGACATCAGGATAAAGTTACAACATCTACAGCAGCAGGACCCTGCTGCCTCTTTAGATGAGATGGTCCACACAGCCACCAATATATTTTACAATGGAGAACAGGAGAGGGAATACAAGGCCCAGGAGAGGGAGAAAAGGAAAGGGACAAGGCATGCCCAGATGCTGCCCACCGTTCAGGGAAGCCCTATGGCAAACCCCAAGTCCTTGAAGGACAAAGCACAAGGCAAATGCCCAATCTGCAGACAGGCAGGACCAAAGAGGGTCCAAACTGTGAAAAATCTCCTAAAACAGCTTGTAACAAATGCCATCAATTGGGACATTGGATGGCACTATGCCCTCAGAAGCCAAGAGCATCAAGGTCAAGCACCAAGCCCTCCCTCACAATGGTTTAACAAGACTGAACAGGCCCACTCCAGCCAGACTGCTTGTCACAGATAACCATCATGGGGCTGAAACTAAGGGTGTAAAGTTATGTAGCAGGTAGGCTCGAGAATTTCTTGGTTGACAGAAGGGCTACCTACTCTGTCCTGACCTCCTACTCCAAAACTTTCTCCTCCCAAATTTGTACATTTTGGGGTTGGCTCAGGGGTTAAAGCATCTGCTTCCAATGCGGGAGACCTGGGTTCGATCCCTGGGTTGGGAAGATCCCCTGGAGAAGGAAATGGCAATCCACTCCAGTATTCTTGCTTGGAGAATCCCATGGACAGAGAAGCCTAGTAGGTTACAGTCCATGGGGTCGCAAAGAGTCAGACACGACTGAGTGACTTCACCTCACCTCACCTTACCTCAGGAAAAACAATTACAAAAAGATTCACTTTGTTGCTTGGATGGACAAATATTTTCCCACTAGTTTCTGGTGTTCTCTGAGTATCCTACTCCCTTCTAGGGTAGAGACCTCTCCCTGCCTTTGGAATCTTGCAGCTATTGTAGTCCTGATAGAGGATGCTTTAAAACTATCTTCTGGAGGAAAACTAACTACTTTTACCAGGTACCAAGTGAAAAAATTCCTGAATGGTAGAGGCCATTTGTGGATGTGTAGTCAAAGGATCCTATGTTTTCAAGTAGTGCTGATGGAAAAATCCAGACCTGACTATATCCCCTTTGGAGATTCTTAAACCAACTACCCTCCTGCCTATGTCTGAGGGCTCTCTCCCCTTCCGCTGTTGCCTAGAAGCCTTGGTCCAATGCACAAAACCCTGAGAGGGACTGTCAGAAGATCCTATGACTAATCCTGAGAAAATCTGGTACACTGATGGAAGCAGCTTTGTCTTAGATGGATAAAGAAGAGCCAAATATGCAGTAGTCTCTAATTTTGAGACCATAGAGGCTACACCTTTGCTACCAGGTATTTCAGCCCAATTTGCAGAGCTCATAGCCCTGACTTGAGCTTTAGAGCTTGGAAAATGAAAAACAGCAGCCATTTACACTGACTCCAAGTATGCCTTTCTGGTGCTATATGCACATGCTGCTATTTGGAAAAAAAAGAAAAGGCCACTTGACCACCTGAGGGCCCTCAATAAAAAATGGTGATCAAATCCATCAAATCCATTAGGCTTTTGGAGGCACTTCATCTGCCCACTGAAGTTTCAGTCCCCCACTGTGAAGGACACAAAAAACGGAACATGGAAGTGGCATGAGGGAACCAAGCAGCCAATCAGGCAGCTAAGAGAGCAGCATTTCAGAACAATGACCTATTAGGGGTTGCCATCTTAGTTTCACAGACAAATTTGCCAGAAACTCCTTCATATACTTAAGGTGAGACTCTTAAAGCTAAGAGTGAGGGCTTTCAAACAGATCATATGGAGTGGTTCCGCAAGGAGGGACTCCTTTATCTGCCTGGGAATCTCCAGTGTAAATTGGTTAACTCCATACACGCCACCACTCATTTAAGGGAGAGGGCCCTCCAAAGATTATTAGAAAGTTCCTTCAGAGGAACAGTCTCCAAATGACTATAAGGCAAGTGGTCTCCTTGCCTTGGGGCAAGTGAACCCCCAAGGAGCTCAAAGACCCCAGCTTGCCCAGCCCATCCAACAAAATGGGACCTACCCAGGAGAGCACTGGCAGAAGAACTTCAACCAGATGCCAATTTCTCAAGGGTATAAAGATCTATTAGTCATGAAATATACATTCACAGGATAGATTAAAGGCTTTCCCACTCAGACTGAGAAGGCTGAGGAGGTGATTAAAAAAAAAAAAAAAAAAAAAAAAACTGCTCCGTGAAATCACTCCAGGATTTGGTCTGTCCAGGTCATTACAAAGTGGCAATGAGACATCATTTACTTCTAAGGTCATTCAAGGGGTCTCTAAAGCATTGGACATTACTTATTATCTCTGTTGTGCTGGAGGCCTCAGTCTTAAGGAAAAGTAGAGAGAGCCAAGNAGATGGTCCACACAGCCACCAATATATTTTACAATGGAGAACAGGAGAGGGAATACAAGGCCCAGGAGAGGGAGAAAAGGAAAAGGACAAGGCATGCCCAGATGCTGCCCACCGTTCAGGGAAGCCCTATGGCAAACCCCAAGTCCTTGAAGGACAAAGCACAAGGCAAATGCCCAATCTGCAGACAGGCAGGACCAAAGAGGGTCCAAACTGTGAAAAATCTCCTAAAACAGCTTGTAACAAATGCCATCAATTGGGACATTGGATGGCACTATGCCCTCAGAAGCCAAGAGCATCAAGGTCAAGCACCAAGCCCTCCCTCACAATGGTTTAACAAGACTGAACAGGCCCACTCCAGCCAGACTGCTTGTCACAGATAACCATCATGGGGCTGAAACTAAGGGTGTAAAGTTATGTAGCAGGTAGGCTCGAGAATTTCTTGGTTGACAGAAGGGCTACCTACTCTGTCCTGACCTCCTACTCCAAAACTTTCTCCTCCCAAATTTGTACATTTTGGGGTTGGCTCAGGGGTTAAAGCATCTGCTTCCAATGCGGGAGACCTGGGTTCGATCCCTGGGTTGGGAAGATCCCCTGGAGAAGGAAGTGGCAATCCACTCCAGTATTCTTGCTTGGAGAATCCCATGGACAGAGAAGCCTAGTAGGTTACAGTCCATGGGGTCGCAAAGAGTCAGACACGACTGAGTGACTTCACCTCACCTCACCTTACCTCAGGAAAAACAATTACAAAAAGATTCACTTTGTTGCTTGGATGGACAAATATTTTCCCACTAGTTTCTGGTGTTCTCTGAGTATCCTACTCCCTTCTAGGGTAGAGACCTCTCCCTGCCTTTGGAATCTTGCAGCTATTGTAGTCCTGATAGAGGATGCTTTAAAACTATCTTCTGGAGGAAAACTAACTACTTTTACCAGGTACCAAGTGAAAAAATTCCTGAATGGTAGAGGCCATTTGTGGATGTGTGGTCAAAGGATCCTATGTTTTCAAGTAGTGCTGATGGAAAAATCCAGACCTGACTATATCCCCTTTGGAGATTCTTAAACCAACTACCCTCCTGCCTATGTCTGAGGGCTCTCTCCCCTTCCGCTGTTGCCTAGAAGCCTTGGTCCAATGCACAAAACCCTGAGAGGGACTGTCAGAAGATCCTATGACTAATCCTGAGAAAATCTGGTACACTGATGGAAGCAGCTTTGTCTTAGATGGATAAAGAAGAGCCAAATATGCAGTAGTCTCTAATTTTGAGACCATAGAGGCTACACCTTTGCTACCAGGTATTTCAGCCCAATTTGCAGAGCTCATAGCCCTGACTTGAGCTTTAGAGCTTGGAAAATGAAAAACAGCAGCCATTTACACTGACTCCAAGTATGCCTTTCTGGTGCTATATGCACATGCTGCTATTTGGAAAAAAAAGAAAAGGCCACTTGACCACCTGAGGGCCCTCAATAAAAAATGGTGATCAAATCCATCAAATCCATTAGGCTTTTGGAGGCACTTCATCTGCCCACTGAAGTTTCAGTCCCCCACTGTGAAGGACACAAAAAACGGAACATGGAAGTGGCATGAGGGAACCAAGCAGCCAATCAGGCAGCTAAGAGAGCAGCATTTCAGAACAATGACCTATTAGGGGTTGCCATCTTAGTTTCACAGACAAATTTGCCAGAAACTCCTTCATATACTTAAGGTGAGACTCTTAAAGCTAAGAGTGAGGGCTTTCAAACAGATCATATGGAGTGGTTCCGCAAGGAGGGACTCCTTTATCTGCCTGGGAATCTCCAGTGTAAATTGGTTAACTCCATACACGCCACCACTCATTTAAGGGAGAGGGCCCTCCAAAGATTATTAGAAAGTTCCTTCAGAGGAACAGTCTCCAAATGACTATAAGGCAAGTGGTCTCCTTGCCTTGGGGCAAGTGAACCCCCAAGGAGCTCAAAGACCCCAGCTTGCCCAGCCCATCCAACAAAATGGGACCTACCCAGGAGAGCACTGGCAGAAGAACTTCAACCAGATGCCAGTTTCTCAAGGGTATAAAGATCTATTAGTCATGAAATATACATTCACAGGATAGATTAAAGGCTTTCCCACTCAGACTGAGAAGGCTGAGGAGGTGATTAAAAAAAAAAAAAAAAAAAAAAAAAAAACTGCTCCGTGAAATCACTCCAGGATTTGGTCTGTCCAGGTCATTACAAAGTGGCAATGAGACATCATTTACTTCTAAGGTCATTCAAGGGGTCTCTAAAGCATTGGACATTACTTATTATCTCTGTTGTGCTGGAGGCCTCAGTCTTAAGGGAAAGTAGAGAGAGCCAAGCAATTTTTAAAATGAGCAATAAAGAAGATAACCCAGGAGACCTCCCTGGGATGGAAGGAGGCTTTACCAATAGCTCTCCTCCACACCCGCATTGCCCCTAGGGAACAGGTTGGTCTTAGTCCTTATGAAATGCTATATGGAAGACCTTTTGTTTATGTCAATAACCTCTTCCTAGAATTCCAACAGAATATACGTTTGAGAAGTGTCAACCAGGACCTAGAAGATTCTAAAAAGCCACCATTATATGCTTGAGGGACTCAAGTCCTAATTAAAGTCTGGAAAAATGGGTCCCCAAAGGCTCAACTCAAGTCCACATGGAAGGGCCCATTCCCTGTAATAGTTTCTACCCCCGTAGCAGTCAAGGTACCAGGATACGACTCCTGGATTTACTACTCACGAGTCAAGTCATAGAAGAAAACAGAACAGGACACTCAATACACTTGTGAGCCCCTGGGAGATCTCAAATGCCTATTCAGAACAACAAATGAGTGTCATTCTAATNGTCAAGGTACCAGGATACGACTCCTGGATTTACTACTCACGAGTCAAGTCATAGAAGAAAACAGAACAGGACACTCAATACACTTGTGAGCCCCTGGGAGATCTCAAATGCCTATTCAGAACAACAAATGAGTGTCATTCTAATGAACACACCCCAAATTAAGTTTCTAGTGGTAAGATTTCTCAGGACAGCTCTAAATATGTAACACAGTTTGGCAGGGGTTGTACTCCAAAATAGGCAGGAGATGGATCTGATCCCTGAATAAGGAGGGACCTGAGCCATCTTGAATGAGATGTGTTGTTTTGGGTTAAATACCTCCAGCTAAGTAAAAAAAAAAAAAAAAAGTATCATAGTCTTTAAGAAAATCATTCTAGATCTTACAGAACCTCAAAAGTATGAACTAGAGAGTTCTCGGGGTGGCTACAATCTCTCTTTAGGGGATTCTTCTGGCAAGGGGAAATTTGGAGTGGGCTAATATCCCTACTAATCCTTGTTATCACCATATTGATGCTGCTTATGATTATTCCATGTATTGTCAATTGTCTAAGTTGTTTTGCCTCTTCCCAGGCAACAAACTACAACATGCAGTACCAGTTCATCAAGAATTTATGAAACTACAGCCAACCATGGAAAATATCACTCACTCTGAGATGGACACTGCTCTAAGGACTCTGAGGCTTGAGACTAGCAAGACGGTGAGGCCCACTGCTCCTTGCCATTCTAGTTTAGCAGGAGGTAGCCAGAGAGATCTTGACGCCCCTATTCCCAAAGAATTGGGCCTTCCATCTCATGAGGGGGGAGCATTAAGTAGTTATAATAGGAAAGAGTCCACAATCATGGTGGCTAAAAGACAAAGGAAAAATCCCACAAAAATGGAACAGAGAAAGGTCTGAGGACAAGAGTGAGAACCTCAGGTGAAACAAACAGCCCTCCTGCCTAGTCTGATTTACATAGGGCTGGCTCAGGGGGAGGAGGAAAAAAAAAAAAAACATAAAAAGAGGGGCCAAAGTTAAGCCAGGGGCTCACCTCTCTTCTCTTCATGTCTTTCAGGTTGGCCCACCCTCACGGCTCGAAGATGTATTTTCCTTTGCTTGCCAAATAAAACTGAGGTGTAACACTGGTCTGCACATCACTTCAAATTTTTGCTGTAGTGAGACAGAACTGAGGAAATTACAAGCTCCCCCAACAAAATAAATCTGAGGGAGGAGATAAAACTTCATTCCAAACTCTGCTTAACAAAAATATCCACTTTGACATGACAGTAGAGACCAGGTGGGGATCTTAGAGTTCAGTCTCTACCCAGTGGTAATAAGATGTCTCTTCTCCCCTCACTGGGGTTGCTTCAGGTAAAGCCCAGTGAAAAGTCAGGATTTCTATAAGTGCTTAATAGTAAGGACAATCTCTTATTCAGTGCCAGTGGAAGATAAGTGAGGAGTAATAATAGTTTCCCTCCTAGCTATGGAGATATTAGTGGAAGCTTGGAAGGGAGCCTAAGTCATCACTCTTATCAGGCAGCAACAAGGATTCCCTCCCTCTTCCAGATGTCAATGAAAGTCAAGAGGGAGAGTCTGGAATTTTTCTCCAAAATGAGCATAACTGGGGAGCACTGCCTTCTCTTGTGATAATTGCCGGGGTCCAGCCCCGGTGGATCCAGGGTGATTCGAAGGTAGGGACGGAGTCAGCGTCCTGGAAAAATACATATTTAATTACAGATATAGAGGGAGATTAGGAATGGATAGTGTAGTAGGAAAATTAGTGGAGAAAAAGAGACTGAATAACTTGGATCACATGGAATAGCATTCATGGTCCAGATGCTATTCAGCCAGAAAAGTGGGGAGTAAGAAGGAACGACATGGAGGAGTCAGTCTTTCCAGGAACTGATCCCATTTCTTTATTTTTCTGATTTTCTTGTATACCTTTTGTTACATATAGGGATGAATACGGAGTCACGTGGGGGGTCAGCAGTCCTGACCTTTATCAAAATCAGGTGCTTTACATTAAAAAAAAAGGTCTTAGGGGTTTTACATAATCTTTAAGTCATTTCTGCCTGCTGACATTTACAACCCTTTCTTTCTGATAACCAAAAAATATTTTTTTCAAGGATGTTTTTTCTTAAACCAGGCACCATCCTCCAAATAAAGTTGCATTCCTATAGGGTGAGGGTGTAGTGAGTTACAATCAAGAAAGGAATTTATTTAACCCAAGGTTAACATGATCAATCTTAAAGGTTAATACTTATTTGTCCTATATGCTTAAAGGTTAATGTTTATTTCTCCTATATGCTAGTCATATTTATTATAAGGGCAGGGAATACGGAGATTTAGCAGCAAACATCAGTCCAACAAATGAAGATCCTTTCACCAATGTTCCTCTTAAGATCTACTTAGTCTTAAGATAGTGATAAAGTTACATTTTTACATAGCAAGGACACAGTGATTTATAACAAAGTACAGTGATCTATAACAAAAGAGAAAATTCATTAACTCAAAAAGTCCAATATTGCTAACATCAAAAACTACTCTATTTCCTTTTCTATATTCCAAATACATTGATTAATATATTCCCAGGTACCTTAGGATATGGAGGCCTGGCAGCAATCATTGACTCAACAACAAGAAAAAAGCCCTATGTTAATTAAGACTCTCAAATACTCCAAAACTCTCTGTGCTGTTTATGGTTGAGAGGTAGTAAACAATCATGTGTCCACAGAGAGGCTTAACCTGAGACGCCCTTGTCCCACCTGGGGTAGGGAATTAGCAGCAATTATTGACACAACACATGAAAAAAACCCTTTACCAATATAATTCCCAACCAACCCACTATACTAATAATTTCTAACTTCCCACAAGAATTTGCCTTTAGTAAGTCAAAACATCTCATGCCTCTCATGGTTGGATGTCTGTTGTGGCCGGAGGAACCTATACAGGCAGGCTAGATAACCTTCAGAGGAGTCCCATAAGTTGAAACACTCTAGTCATGCCCAGGAAATTTTACTGCCTTGGAGCTGCACGTTTACTCCTTCTCTGAGAGAAATGGCTATTGGGGAGAGCCCCCCGTAAAATCAGAGGTGTAGGTGAGAACACAAGACAGACTCTGGTTTTGGAGTTAGATGCTCAGGGGCAGGGTAATTTCCTGAGGCTTGATCACGCCTTCGCGCATGCTGAAGCCCCCTTCCTCATGACCTTTGCCAAGGGCGGAGTTCCTCACACTGGCCCCCAACAAATAATAGTGTCTGAATGTGTAGCTAATGGACATAATTTAATTACAAAGGGCTGCAAATGGATCTGTTCAGTTTTGGAGGTGACCTTGGTGCAAGACCTTGCACCTATAGCCTTGAAGCAGGACTCCACAAAGTCTATTTCTGTTTTGCCAGTAAGTTCATTTAGATTCCACATATATGTTATACCACATGATATTTGTCTTTTGGAAGCCAGAATGTCTCTGGTTTACAATTCTCAGGTGGTCCATAGCTAACAGGTCTATTAGCTCATCTTCACTGGGAAATCAACCTGAGTTTTTATGTTAATGATGGTGCTTGCAATAGAAAGAAGTGAAGTTTTGGATGGAGGGATTAATCATACACTCAGGGAACTAGATTCTAGAGAAACTCAATTTCAAGATGTTTATTTGAGGAGATCTTAATGATATTCAGTAGATATAAATAGTTTCTAAAATGTCATGGAAGGCATGCAAAATCAAATTTGAAAAAGAGTCAGACTTAAGACATTGCCTAAGTCAAAAGTCACACCATGCCCACCATGCTGGCCATGACCTACTTAGAAAGCCATGTTCTGTAACACCATTAGGATTGTAAGGTTCTAGAGAGCTAATTTGCTAGCATTCAAAATCTATGACAGTGATCCTTTAGTGAGGACAAATAATAACTAATAATGACAATAACAGTAATTCAGACACAAGAAAATCAACAATCATAAAGTAATGTGTATGCTTCTGGCACTCCTCTAACAATATTACAATTACATATTTAATGTTCAGAACAACCTTACAGAATAGTTTCTATTTTGTCCCATTTCTTGAAAGAAACTGAGAAGCAGAGTTAATTAGCTTGTTAATTCCCCCCCCCAAATCTGAATTGTCCATGCTTTTAATCTTTGACCAACGAATTGAGAAGCTCTCATGTAAGATTCTTCTAAATATTAAGTTAAATATACTTTCGAGGATCTTGGATTTATGCACAGCTTGGTAGAACAAATTTTGTTGTGTTCATGTCTGACTCTGTGCAACCCCATAGACTGCAGCACGCCAGGCTAACCTGTCCCTCACCATCTCGCGGAGTTCTCCCAGTTTCATGTCCATTGAATTGGTGATGCCATCCAACTGTTTCATCCTCTGTCCCCTTCTTTTCCTTCAGCCTTCAATCTTTCTCAGCATCAGGATTTTTTCCAGTGAGTTAGCTATTCACATCAGGTAGAACAATAGGTGTCAGGAAATAAATTTGTCCCTAGTTGAGTGCAAAATTTCATTTATTAGTCATAGCGATGGCAAGTATTAATTGTGCCAAAGTGGAAAAGAGTAAGCATGATGCTAGAATGTCAATGAATTGGAAGTGTGTAATCCCTTAGTTGCTGGCTAAGTATTATAGTTCCAGCCAGGTCATGACTTAAGTAATAGAATTAGTATATGCATTTATTAATGTGAAATGCTTCGCACATACAGATGTATTATTTTGAATGATTCCCATGTAATACGGAAGTCATTGTTGAGATTTTAATAAGAAGACAATAGGGTATAGTGGAGTTAAAAGGCTTTATCAGTTCATCTTGAAGAAAGTTTCTGAGCATTTTCTCAAACTATTATAATGGGTTGGGTTTGGTGTAGTCGCTATGTTGTGTCTGACTTTTGTTACCCCATGGACTTTAACCCACCAGGCTCCTCTGTCCATGAGATTTCCTAGACAAANAGCCAGGTCATGACTTAAGTAATAGAATTAGTATATGCATTTATTAATGTGAAATGCTTCGCACATACAGATGTATTATTTTGAATGATTCCCATGTAATACGGAAGTCATTGTTGAGATTTTAATAAGAAGACAATAGGGTATAGTGGAGTTAAAAGGCTTTATCAGTTCATCTTGAAGAAAGTTTCTGAGCATTTTCTCAAACTATTATAATGGGTTGGGTTTGGTGTAGTCGCTATGTTGTGTCTGACTTTTGTTACCCCATGGACTTTAACCCACCAGGCTCCTCTGTCCATGAGATTTCCCAGACAAAATTACTGGAGTGGATTGCCATTTCCTTCTCCGAATGTTATATCAGTGTGCTATTTCAGCTTTCATGTTAAGGATCCCACGTTTCATAGAAGGACATGACATTGCACCTAGTTGCAGCAAAGTCTGCAGGCACAAGGTGGATTCTTCATTACAATTAGGGGTTTAGAGTGTTTTTGAGATCTAGACAACTTTTAAATAGTGGGCCATAAGGCCACAGAAAGTGTATTTCTTTATTCCTTGTGTGTACTATCAAATTAGCAACTTTAAACATCATATCTCTTTTTAAAAGATTAAGCTTTGTGTTTTCTAATGTAAGCCTGTCTACAAAACAGATGATGAGTTCTAGCTGGTATAGGACATTTCTCTGAAATCAGGAATAGTGTCTGGAGCACTGCTGTTTTTCTAGTATTTCACAGCTCCCTTAGCAAAGCTGGCACACCTGCAAATGCAGGGTACTTTTAGACTTTTGGAAGCTTTGATGGCATGTTGCCTTGTAACTCATCTCCAGTACTTCCTTAATGACCACTCAAAGATGTAGGAGGAAATGATTCAGTGACATAATATAGCTTGGAAACTAATACCAAAGACTGAGTTGCTTAGTGCTGCAAATCCTGAAAGAAAGAAAGTAATATATTTATAAAATTATCATATAAATATGGCCTTGATTGGGCCAAGAGGAAAAAAAAAAATGAACCCAATGTGATGTGTGAATGACTTATTTCTATATAAGGACATGCATAGCAGTCATAGCAAAAGTTCAACTTTAAGGAGAGAACCCCTATTAGAGTTTCTTTACCATTATTTCAAATAGACACTTTTGGCAGTCTGGTAAAACCTGTGGGCCCCTACTCAAAATGATGTTTTAATAGGTTTCAAATTAAATATCTAGGATTTTTTTAAAAAAAATATTAAAATATGCTTAATATTTATTGATATTTGATATTGCAGATTTAATATTCAATATACTTAATTTCCAAGTTAAGAGCAGTTTAATAGCCAAAATAAGAGCAGTAAACTTGCTAAGTAAACTTGTAGATAGAAAAAGAGATGAGTACCATATTATGAGTTTCAAGAGTTCATACATTTTACTAAATTGACAAACCAGAACAATATATTTGAAATTTAATCTGCAGATAAAAATAATGTGACTTAGATGATTACACTGATTTGACAAGGAATGTAACTTTGGATTTTTTTAAGGGAATTATAGAACTTGATTTTTGCATAAGAAATTTTAATGACCATTATATCATTAAAGGATATTGTGACTGTTTTAAGATCTGCAGATTTATAACTTCATAAGGAATTGAACAAAATGCTCATATCAGTTCAGTTTAGTTACTCAGTTGCAGCTGACTCTTTTCAACCCAAAACGTGGCAGGCTTCCCTGTCCATCACTAACTCCGGAAGTTTACTGAAACTCATGTCCATTGAGTCGGTGATGCCATCCAGCCATCTCATCCTCTATTGTCCCCTTCTCCTCTCGCCTTGAATCTTTCCCATCAACAGGGTCTTTTCAAATGAGTCAGTTCTTCACATAGCCAAAGTATTGGAGTTTCAGCTTCAGCATCAGTCCTTCCAAGAACACCCAAGACTGATCTCCTTTAGGATGGACAGGCTGAATCTCCTTGCAGTCCAAGACACTCTCAAGAGTATTCTGCCACACCACAGTTCAAAAGCATTAGTTTTTCGGCGCTCAGATTTATTTATAGTCCTACTCTCACATCCTTACATGACCACTGGAAAAACCATAGCCTTGACTAGATGGACCTTTGTTGACAAAGTAATGTCTCTGCTTTTTAATATGCTGTCTAGGTTGGTCATAAACTTTCCTTCCAAGGAGTAAACATCTTTTAATTTCGTGGCTGCAGTCATGATCTGCAGTGATTTTGGAGCCCCAAAACATAAAGTCTGACACTGTTTCCACTGTTGTCCATCTATCTCATGAAGTGATGGGACCTGATGCCACGATCTTCGTTTTCTGAATGTTGAGCTTTTAGCCAACTTTTTCACTCTCCTCTTTCACTTTCATCCAGACTTTCTTTAGTTCTTCCTCACATTCTGCCATAAAAGTGGTGTCATTTGCATATCTGAGGTTATTGATATTTCTCCCTGCATTTTGATTCCAGCTTGTGCTTCATCCAGCCCAGTGTTTCTCATGATATACTCTGTGTATAAGTTAAATAAGCAGGGTGACAATACACAACCTCGGCATACTCTTTTACCTATTTGGAACCAGTCTGTTGCTCCATGTCCAGTTCTGTTTTTTCCTGACCTGCATGCAGCTTTTTCAAGAGGCAGGTCCGGTGGTCTGGTATTCCCATCTCTTTCAGAATTTTCCACATTTTATTGTGATCCATNCTTGTGCTTCATCCAGCCCAGTGTTTCTCATGATATACTCTGTGTATAAGTTAAATAAGCAGGGTGACAATACACAACCTCAGCATACTCTTTTACCTATTTGGAACCAGTCTGTTGCTCCATGTCCAGTTCTGTTTTCTCCTGACCTGCATGCAGGTTTTTCAAGAGGCAGGTCCGGTGGTCTGGTATTCCCATCTCTTTCAGAATTTTCCACATTTTATTGTGATCCATACAGTCAAAGGTTTTGGCATGGTGAATAAAGCAGAAATATATGTTTTTCTTGCTTTTTCAATGATCCAATGGATGATAGCAATTTGATCTTTGGCTTTTATGTCATTTCTAAGACCAACTTGAGTATCTGGAAGCTCACAGTTCACATATTGCTGAAGCCTAGCTTGGAGAATTTTGAGCATTACTTACTAGAGTTACAATTGTGCAGTAGTTTGAGCATTCTTATGCATTGTCTTTCTTTGGGATTGGAATGAAAACTGACCTTTTCCAGTCGTGTGGCCACTGCTGAGTTTTCCAAATTTGCTGGAATATTGAGTGCAGCACTTTCACAGCATCATCTTCCAGGATTTGAAATAGCTCAACTGGAATTCCATCACATCCACTAGCTTTGTTCATAGTGATGCTTCCCAAGGCTCACTTGACTTCACATTCCAGGATGTCTGACTCTAGGTGAGTGTGCGATCACACCATCACGATTATCTAGGTTGTAAAAGTCTTCTTTGTATAGTTCTTCTGTGTATTCTTGCCACCTCTGCTTAATATCTTCTGCTCACATAGTTTAGAGAAAAAAATCCATATTTGCATCACATCTAGCCATCTATTTTCAATATAAAAAAATATCAGTTCCTATATGGTGATCAATTACTTTTTATGTGACCTAGGATTGCCATAAGATCATCATAAAGTGGCAATCTTTTTGCAAAAGTGTAGGAAGTCATAAAACTCAATTGTTAAGCAATAAACTAAAGAGAGAATTTTGTCACTGGGCTAGATTAAAGTTTTTGTCTAAATGAATTTTCTTGCCAAAAGTGCTTACAATTCTTCAAATAATCTATTTTCCTAACAGAATAAATCATTGTATGTGACAAAATGCAGTTCCTCAGAAAGGATTTAGCTTTCTCTTCAAATCCATTCTCTTTGTAGAAATATATGTTGCAAGACAGCAGCAGTTCCAAATCTCAGATTTCTTGCAGAGAAAAGTATTTATACTCAGCTAGTGTTTACAAGTGCTAGAAAGTTAGCAAATAGATTGGAGAAAGTGTAAAAGGTACAGATTTTAGGTGGATGTCAGTTTTTACTTTGAATTAGAGCCTTCAGTTTCAGAACTCACAGCACTATTTGATAACGAATTGTTCCTCGGCGCTTAAGTTCCCTATTAAGCACAATTTTATTAGTCCTGTTGAATTTCATGCAGAATTAGAGTAAATAAGATGTAGGGCAGGGCAGGACATATGATTCAAGGAATAAAATTTGTTACTTATTGGAAATTTTGTAAACACAAATTCATGTTCTGTGATCCAATGAATGATATATTCAACTGTATATATTAGTCAAAAACAAGTTTGCATGTATTTGCGAGAGGCTGTGTGACTTAAATTCACTTCTCAAAAGGCCTAATGACATAAAATGCTAAAACTAAAGTCCAGGTACTTCTGTGGTGTTCCTTCAATGCAGAGGATGCAGGTTTGATCCCTCATCCAGGAACTAAGATTGCACATGCCATAGGGCAACTAAGCCCATGTGCCACAGTTTCTAAGCCCTCTCTCTATAGCCTGAAAGTTGTAACCACTGAAGTCTGCACTCTCCAGAACCCATGGTCCACAAGAGAAGTCACTGCAATGAAAAGACTGCACATGACAACTAGAGAGTAGCCCTACTCGCCACAACTCGAGAAAGCCTGTGAGCAGCAACAAAGACGTAGTTCAGCTAATAATAATAATAATAATAATTAATTACAATAAAACTAAAGTTCAGAAAGACAGATTCAAACTTTCAGAGTGGGTGGTGGGGCATAAATGTGAGAAGAAGGAAATGAGAAATCTTCAAACATTGGCCAAGTATGATTTTAGGCCAAAAGGAAGGATATTAACCTCTAGTTACATAACACCATTACAAAGAAGAAATGTATTTGATAATGTGCTGCTAATTAGCTTCAGTCATGTCTGACTCTTTGAAAACCAGTGGACTGTAGCCCATCAGTTTCCATGGTCCATGGGGTTCTCCAGGCAAGAATACTGGAGTGGGCTGCTGTTCCCTCATCCAGGGGATCTTCCCAACCCAGGTATCAAAATTGCATCTCTCAAGTCCTGCATTGGCAGGCAGATTCTTTACCACTAGCACCACGTAAGAAGCCTGTTTCATAATAGTGTGCTTATTATACATTTTCCAATTTTTTAAGGAGTCTCCACACTGTTCTCCATAGTGGCTGTACTACTTTGGATTTCCACCAACAGTGTAAGAGGGTTCCCTTTTCTCCACATACTCTTCAGCATTTATTTCTTGTAGCCTTTTGGATCCCAGCCATTCTGACTGGTGTGAAATGGTGCCTCATTGTGGTTTTGATTTGCATTTCTCTGATAATGAGTGATGTTGAGCATCTTTTCAGGTGTTTGTTAACCATCTGTATGTTTTCTTTGGAGAAATGTCTGTTTAGTTCTTTGGCCCATTTTTGATTGGGTCATTTATTTTTCTGGAATTGAGCTGCAGGAGTTGCTTGTATATTTTTGAGGTTAATTCTTCACTTGCTATTGTTTGCTGTTATTTTATCCCATTCCGAGAGCTGTCTTTTCACCTTGCTTATAGCTTCTATTGTTGTGCAAAAGCTTTTAAGTTTAATTAGGTCCCATGTTTTTTATTTTTGCTTTTATTTCCAGTACTCTGGGAGGTGGTTCATAGAGGATCCTGCTGTGGTTTATATCAGAGAGTATTTTGCCTATGTTCTTCTCTAGGAGTTTTATAGTTTCTGGTCTTATGTTTAGATCTTTAATCTATTTTGAGTTTATTTTTGAGTATGGCATTAGAAAGAGTCCTAGTTTCATTCTTTGCATGAATTTGTTTTTCCAGCCCTTCACTTTCAGTCTGTATGTGTCCCTTATTTTGAGGTGAGTTTCTTGTGGACAACATATATAGGGGTCTTATTTTTGTATCCATTCAGCCACGCTTTTCTTTTTGTTGGGGCATTCAATCCATTTACATTTAAAGTAATTGTTGATAAGCATGATCCCATTGGCATTTACTTTGCTATTTTGTGTTCGATTTAATACATGCTTTCTGTGTTTCCTGTTTAGAGAAGATCCTTTAGTGTTTGTTGGAGAGCTGTTTTGGTGATGCTGAATTTTCTTAGCTTTTGCTTGACTGTAAAGCTTTTGATTTCTCCTTCATATCTGAATGAGATCCTTGCTGGATACACTCATCTGGGCTGTAGGTTTTTCTCTTTCATCACTTCAAGTATGTCCTGCCATTCCCTTCTGGCCTGAAGAGTTTCTATTGAAAGATCAGCTGTTATCCTTATGGGGGTCCCCTTGTGTGTTATTTGTTGTCTTTCCCTTGCTGCTTTTAATATTTGTTCTTTGTTTTTGATATTCATTAATTTGATTAATATTTGCCTTGGGGTGTTTCGCCTTGGGGTTATCTTGTTTGGGACTTTCTGTGTTTCTTGGATTCGGGTGGCTATTTCTTTCCCCATTTTAGGGAGATTTCAACACTATTATCTCCTCAAGTGTTTTCTCATGGCCTTTCTTTTTGTCTTCTTCTGAGACTCCTATGATTTGAATGTTGAGTTGTTTGACACTGTCCCAGAGATCTCTGACATTCTCTTCATTTCTTTTAATTTTTTTTTTTCCTCTCTATTTCATTTATTTTCACCATTCTATCTTCCACCTCACTTATCCTATCTTCTACTCAGTTATTTTACTGTTGGTTCTCTCAAGAGTGTTTTTAATTTCATTTATTGTGTTATTATTATTGATCGACTCTTTTTAATTTCCTCTTCAGTTCAGTTCAGTTCAGTTCAGTCGCTCAGTCACGTCCGATTCTTTGCGACCCCATGAATCACAGCACTTCAGGCCTCCCTGTCCATCACCAACTCCCGGAGTTCACTCAGACTCATGTCCATCGAGTCAGTGATGCCATCCAGCCATATTATCCTCTGTCGTTCCCTTCTCCTCCTGCCCCCAATCAATCCCAGCATCAGAGTCTTTTCTAACTAGTTAGCTCTTCGCATGAGGTGGCCAAAGTACTGAAGTTTCAGCTTTAGCATCATTCCTTCCAAAGTAATCCCATGGCTAATCTCCTTCAGAATGGACCGGTTGGATCTCCTTGCAATTCAAGGGACTCTCAAGAGTCTTCTCCAACACCACCATTCAAAAGCATCCATTTTTTAGTGCTCAGCCTTCTTCATAGTCCAACTCTCACATCCATACATAACTACTGGAAAAACCATAGCCTTGACTAAACATACCTTAGTCAGAAAAGTAATATCTCTCCTTTTGAATATACTATCTAGGTTGGTCATAACTTTTCTTCCAAGGAGTAAGCGTCTTCTAATTTCATGGCTGCAGTCACCATCTGCAGTGATTTTGGAACACCAAAAAAATTCTGACACTGTTTCCACTGTTTCCCCATTTATTTCCCATAAAGTGATGGGACCGGATGCCATGATCTTCGTTTTCTGAATGTTGCGCTTTAATCCAACATTTTCACTCTCCTCTTTCACTTTCATCAAAAGGCTTTTTAGTTCCTCTTCTCCTTCTGCCACAAGGGTGGTGTCATCTGCATATCTGAGGTTACTGATATTTCTTCCAGCAATCTTGATTCCAGCTTGTGTTTCTTCCAGTCCAGTATTTCTCAAAATTTACTCTGGACATAAGTTAAACAAGCAGGGTGACAATATACAGCCTTGACGTACTCCTTTTCCTATTTGGAACCAGT
Source organism: Raphicerus campestris (assembly GCA_006410735.1). Classification (NCBI taxonomy): domain Eukaryota; kingdom Metazoa; phylum Chordata; class Mammalia; order Artiodactyla; family Bovidae; genus Raphicerus; species Raphicerus campestris. The sequence goes on along the minus strand of SJYW01044466.1, from coordinate 88,810 downwards.
CTGTTGTTCCATGTCCAGTTCTAACTATTGCTTCCTGACCTGCATACAGATTTCTCAAGAGGCAGGTCAGGTGGTCTGGTATTCCTATCTCTTTCAGAATTTTCCACAGTTTATTGTGATCCACACAGTCAAAGGCTTTGGCATAATCAATAAAGCAGAAATAGATGTTTTTCTGGAACTCTCTTGCTTTTTCCATGACCCAGCAGATGTTGGCAATTTGTTTTCTGGTTCCTCTGCCTTTTCTAAAACCAGATTGAACATCAGGGAGGTCACGATTTACGTATTGCTGAAGCTTGGCTTGGAGAATTTTGAGCATTACTTTACTAGCATGTGAGATGAGTGCAATTGTGCGGTAGTCTGAGCATTCTTTGGCATTGCCTTTTTTGGGGATTGGAATGAAAACTGACCTTTTCCAGTCCTGTGGCCTCTGCTGAGTTTTCCAAATTTGGTGGCATATTGAGTGCAGTATTTTCATAGCATCATATTTCAGGATTTGAAACAGCTCAACTGCACTTCCATCACCTCCACTTGCTTTGTTCAGAGTGATGCTTTCTAAGGCCCACTTGACTTCACATTCCAGGATGTCTGGCTCTAGATAAGGATCACATCATCGTGATTATCTGGGTCATGAAGATATTTTTTGTACAGTTCTTCCATGTATTCTTGCCAACTCT
>SJYW01044466.1:70687-82008 GCA_006410735.1 Raphicerus campestris | reverse complement strand
CCACCAACAGTGTAAGAGGGTTCCCTTTTCTCCACATACTCTTCAGCATTTATTTCTTGTAGCCTTTTGGATCCCAGCCATTCTGACTGGTGTGAAATGGTGCCTCATTGTGGTTTTGATTTGCATTTCTCTGATAATGAGTGATGTTGAGCATCTTTTCAGGTGTTTGTTAACCATCTGTATGTTTTCTTTGGAGAAATGTCTGTTTAGTTCTTTGGCCCATTTTTGATTGGGTCATTTATTTTTCTGGAATTGAGCTGCAGGAGTTGCTTGTATATTTTTGAGGTTAATTCTTCACTTGCTATTGTTTGCTGTTATTTTATCCCATTCCGAGAGCTGTCTTTTCACCTTGCTTATAGCTTCTATTGTTGTGCAAAAGCTTTTAAGTTTAATTAGGTCCCATGTTTTTTATTTTTGCTTTTATTTCCAGTACTCTGGGAGGTGGTTCATAGAGGATCCTGCTGTGGTTTATATCAGAGAGTATTTTGCCTATGTTCTTCTCTAGGAGTTTTATAGTTTCTGGTCTTATGTTTAGATCTTTAATCTATTTTGAGTTTATTTTTGAGTATGGCATTAGAAAGAGTCCTAGTTTCATTCTTTGCATGAATTTGTTTTTCCAGCCCTTCACTTTCAGTCTGTATGTGTCCCTTATTTTGAGGTGAGTTTCTTGTGGACAACATATATAGGGGTCTTATTTTTGTATCCATTCAGCCACGCTTTTCTTTTTGTTGGGGCATTCAATCCATTTACATTTAAAGTAATTGTTGATAAGCATGATCCCATTGGCATTTACTTTGCTATTTTGTGTTCGATTTAATACATGCTTTCTGTGTTTCCTGTTTAGAGAAGATCCTTTAGTGTTTGTTGGAGAGCTGTTTTGGTGATGCTGAATTTTCTTAGCTTTTGCTTGACTGTAAAGCTTTTGATTTCTCCTTCATATCTGAATGAGATCCTTGCTGGATACACTCATCTGGGCTGTAGGTTTTTCTCTTTCATCACTTCAAGTATGTCCTGCCATTCCCTTCTGGCCTGAAGAGTTTCTATTGAAAGATCAGCTGTTATCCTTATGGGGGTCCCCTTGTGTGTTATTTGTTGTCTTTCCCTTGCTGCTTTTAATATTTGTTCTTTGTTTTTGATATTCATTAATTTGATTAATATTTGCCTTGGGGTGTTTCGCCTTGGGGTTATCTTGTTTGGGACTTTCTGTGTTTCTTGGATTCGGGTGGCTATTTCTTTCCCCATTTTAGGGAGATTTCAACACTATTATCTCCTCAAGTGTTTTCTCATGGCCTTTCTTTTTGTCTTCTTCTGAGACTCCTATGATTTGAATGTTAAGTTGTTTGACACTGTCCCAGAGATCTCTGACATTCTCTTCATTTCTTTTAATTTTTTTTCCTCTCTATTTCATTTATTTTCACCATTCTATCTTCCACCTCACTTATCCTATCTTCTACTCAGTTATTTTACTGTTGGTTCTCTCAAGAGTGTTTTTAATTTCATTTATTGTGTTATTATTATTGATCGACTCTTTTTAATTTCCTCTTCAGTTCAGTTCAGTTCAGTTCAGTCGCTCAGTCACGTCCGATTCTTTGCGACCCCATGAATCACAGCACTTCAGGCCTCCCTGTCCATCACCAACTCCCGGAGTTCACTCAGACTCATGTCCATCGAGTCAGTGATGCCATCCAGCCATATTATCCTCTGTCGTTCCCTTCTCCTCCTGCCCCCAATCAATCCCAGCATCAGAGTCTTTTCTAACTAGTTAGCTCTTCGCATGAGGTGGCCAAAGTACTGAAGTTTCAGCTTTAGCATCATTCCTTCCAAAGTAATCCCATGGCTAATCTCCTTCAGAATGGACCGGTTGGATCTCCTTGCAATTCAAGGGACTCTCAAGAGTCTTCTCCAACACCACCATTCAAAAGCATCCATTTTTTAGTGCTCAGCCTTCTTCATAGTCCAACTCTCACATCCATACATAACTACTGGAAAAACCATAGCCTTGACTAAACATACCTTAGTCAGAAAAGTAATATCTCTCCTTTTGAATATACTATCTAGGTTGGTCATAACTTTTCTTCCAAGGAGTAAGCGTCTTCTAATTTCATGGCTGCAGTCACCATCTGCAGTGATTTTGGAACACCAAAAAAATTCTGACACTGTTTCCACTGTTTCCCCATTTATTTCCCATAAAGTGATGGGACCGGATGCCATGATCTTCGTTTTCTGAATGTTGCGCTTTAATCCAACATTTTCACTCTCCTCTTTCACTTTCATCAAAAGGCTTTTTAGTTCCTCTTCTCCTTCTGCCACAAGGGTGGTGTCATCTGCATATCTGAGGTTACTGATATTTCTTCCAGCAATCTTGATTCCAGCTTGTGTTTCTTCCAGTCCAGTATTTCTCAAAATTTACTCTGGACATAAGTTAAACAAGCAGGGTGACAATATACAGCCTTGACGTACTCCTTTTCCTATTTGGAACCAGTCTGTTGTTCCATGTCCAGTTCTAACTATTGCTTCCTGACCTGCATACAGATTTCTCAAGAGGCAAGTCAGGTGGTCTGGTATTCCTATCTCTTTCAGAATTTTCCACAGTTTATTGTGATCCACACAGTCAAAGGCTTTGGCATAATCAATAAAGCAGAAATAGATGTTTTTCTGGAACTCTCTTGCTTTTTCCATGACCCAGCAGATGTTGGCAATTTGTTTTCTGGTTCCTCTGCCTTTTCTAAAACCAGATTGAACATCAGGGAGGTCACGATTTACGTATTGCTGAAGCTTGGCTTGGAGAATTTTGAGCATTACTTTACTAGCATGTGAGACGAGTGCAATTGTGCGGTAGTCTGAGCATTCTTTGGCATTGCCTTTTTTGGGGATTGGAATGAAAACTGACCTTTTCCAGTCCTGTGGCCTCTGCTGAGTTTTCCAAATTTGGTGGCATATTGAGTGCAGTATTTTCATAGCATCATATTTCAGGATTTGAAACAGCTCAACTGCACTTCCATCACCTCCACTTGCTTTGTTCAGAGTGATGCTTTCTAAGGCCCACTTGACTTCACATTCCAGGATGTCTGGCTCTAGATAAGGATCACATCATCGTGATTATCTGGGTCATGAAGATATTTTTTGTACAGTTCTTCCATGTATTCTTGCCAACTCTTTTTAATATCTTCTGCTTCTGTTAGGTCCATACAATTTCACTCCTTTTTCAAGCCCATCTTTGCATGAAATATTCCCTTGGTATCTCTAATTTTCTTGAAGCAATCTCTACTCTTTGCCATTCTATTCTTTTCCTCTATTTCTTTGCAATGATCACTGAAGAAGTCTTTCTTATCTCTTCTTGCTATTCTCTGGAAGTCTGCATTTGGATGCTTGTATCTTTCCTTTTCTCCTTTGTTTTTTGCCTCTCTTCTTTTCACAGCTATTTGTAAGAGCTCCTCAGACAGTCATTTTGCTTTTTTGCATTTCTTTTCCTTAGGGATGGTCTTGATCCCTGTCTCCTGTACAATGTCACGAACCTCATTCCATAGTTCATCAGGCACTCTAACATCAGATCTAGTTCCTCAAATCTGTTTCCCACTTCTACTGTATAATCATAAATAATTTGGTTTAGTGCATACCTGAATTGTCTAGCAGTTGTCTTCAATTTAAGTCTGAATTTGGTAATAAGGAGTTCATGATCTGAGCCACAGTCATCTCCTGGCCTTGTTCTTGTTGACTGTATAGAGCTTTTCCATCTTTGGCTGCAAAGAATATAATCAATCTGATTTTGGTGTTGACCATCTGGAGATGTCCATGTGTAGAATCTTCTCTTGTGTTGTTGGAAGAGGGTGTTTTTTATGACCAGTGCATTTTCTTGGCAAAACTCTATTAGTTTTTGCCTTGCTTCCTTCTGCATTCCAAGGCTAAATTTGCCTGTTACTCCAGGTGTTACTTGACTTCTTACTTTTCCATTCCAGTCCCCTGTAATGAAAAGGACATCTTTTTTGGGTGTTANGTTTTTGCTTTGGCTCCATCCCTTCATTCTTTCTGGAGTTATTTCTCCACTGATCTCCAGTAGCATATTGGGCACCTATGACCTGGGGAGTTCCTCTTTCAGTATCCTATCATTTTGCCTTTTCATATTGTTCATGGGGTTTTCAAGGCAAGAATACTGAAGTGGTTTGCCATTCCCTTTGCCAGTGGACCACATTCTCTTAGACCTCTTCACCATGATCCATCCGTCTTGGGTTGCCTGGCAGGCATGGCTTAGTTTCATTGAGTTAGACAAGGCTGTGGTCCTAGTGTGATTAGATTGACTATTTTCCTGTGAGTATGGTTTCAGTGTGTCTGCGCTCTGAAGCCCTCTTGCAATACCTAGCATCTTACTTGGGAAAGGCTACCCCTAACAAGTGTTTGGGGTGGCCATTCCCTATTCTATCAATTTGTGGTTCCTCTTTATTGTGGAGGTTCCTCGCTGTCACTGTGGGTGGAGTTGGATGGGTGGCTTGTCAATGTTTCCTGATTAGGGATGCTTGTTTCAGTGTTCTGGTGGGTGGACCTGGATTTCTTCTCTCTGGAGTGCAATGAAGTGTCCAGTAGTGAGTTCTGAGATGTCAGTGGGTTTGTTGTGGCTTTGGGCAGCCTGTTCATTGAAGCTCAGGGCTATGTTCCTGTGTTGCTGGTGAATTTGTGTGGTATATCTTGCTCTGGAACTTGTTGGCCCTTGGGTAGTGCCTGGTTTCAGTGTACGTATGGAGGCTTTTGATGAGCTTATATTCATTAATATTCCCTAGAGTCAGGAGTTCTCTGGTGTTCTCAGGTTTTGGACTTAAGCCTCCTGCTTCTGATTTTCAGCCTTATTTTTACAATAGCCTCAAGTCTTCTCAGTCTAAAACTTTTTTTTTCCCCCCCTAATACAGTGGGTTGCCTTTCTGGGTGTCTGATGTCCTCTGCCTGCAGTCAGAAGTTGTTTTGTGAAATTTTGTCAGCATTCAATATTCTTTTGATGAATTTGTGTGGGAGAAAGTGATCTCCTGTTCTATTCCTCTGCCATCTTAGGACCACCCCCCTCTTCTTGATCTCTTATTGATGAAAGGGCTACTTAATTTATGGAGTCCGGTGCCGAATGAAAATGATGTTTATTTATTTTTTCCCCAGGAATTTCAAGTCTTTACAGCAGAGCATTAAGTCAGTTTCTGGCCTTCCAGATCACACAGGGTCCTAGGCCAATCCAAGGATCACATGTCCATGATGCCAGCCCTATCTTTATTTTTCAGAATATTTGAAAGAACCTTTTAAAGATATGTTATATATTATATATATACACCACGGAGGAAACAATGCAAAATTGGATTCTCAAAAGCATCAATAAATTTGTTCAAATTTGCATAGCCAAATTTAGTTTTTCTCTTTTACTTTAGAGGTGTTCAGTCTTTGTATATATTTATTAAAAATCCATTCACTAGGCACCTATGTGCAAGACTTCACATAGCACTCTCGAGATACAACAGGGCATAGAATGGCCACAGAGTCAGCCCCCATGGGCTCTTCAGATTATGTCTCCTATCTCAACACTCATAATAAGCACTTACTCTTAGAAACAACACTCAATCATGTCCCAGAAAATTGATAGAGGATATCATCTTGATTTTTTTTTTTTTAAAGTAACAGGCCATTCTACCACAACCTTATTATCATGTCTCTGTCCCCTCCATTTTTTTAAGTGAGCAGAGTACTTCCCCATCCTCATGTTATTGATTATTCAGTCAAAATAAATAAAAACTATGATTAATCAACAAAAACGATGTTGTCCATTTTCATCTCTTCATGGACTTTGCTGTATCAGAGGTCTGTCCCTCTCTGTGCTGCACTATCTGTTAAACAGATTGATAATTAATACCAATTAACCCTATTTATTCATCAACTCTGCACTGTGACTTAAATAATCACCCTTTTCATTGATCTATTTATTTATCTCAAGTCACAAACTCAAGTTTTATAAAATTTTAAAACTAGCTTTTATTTTAAAAGTTTTTTAAAATTTATTATTTATTTTCCTTTCTGCAGTTTTCATACTGTTTACCACAAAGTCTATTTTTAAAATTTAATCTACATTTTGTCTTGTTTTTAAACAATGTTTAGAATATTTGCATAGTGCTTAAAAATGAGAATTAAGAAGCCCATAATCAAAATAGGAATTCTCCATGCCCTCACAGCCTTCCCAGGTTGCTCATTGATTAAAACTCTGCCTCCCAAGGAGATGTCGGTTTGATCTTTGGGTCAGGAATATTCCTTGGAGAAGGAAATGGCAACCCACTCCAGTATTCTTTCCTGGGAAATCCCATGGCCAGAGGAGCCTTGAGGGATATAGTCCATGGGATCCCAAAGAGGGGGACATGACTAACGACTAAGCAGCAGCAGTGCCTTCCTAATCTAGTACCAATTGATAGTGTGGATATGTTTAAATTCTTACGTTGGAATAAAAGGAGAAAGAAAAATTGAGAAGTGGATACGAGTAAACTGATGACTAATCTTCAGGCACAATTTCAGAATTTATTATTTATAGTATATTTGTGCTGTGCTTAGTCACACAGTCNGTACCAATTGATAGTGTGGATATGTTTAAATTCTTACGTTGGAATAAAAGGAGAAAGAAAAATTGAGAAGTGGCTACTAGTAAACTGATGACTAATCTTCATGCACAATTTCAAAATTTATTATTTATAGTATATTTGTGCTGTGCTTAGTCACACAGTCGTGTCTGACTCTTTGTGACCCTGTGGACTGCAGCCTGCTAAGCTCCCCTGTCCATGGGTTTTTCCCAGGCAAGAATACTGGAGTGGGTTGCCATGCCCTCCTCCAGGAGATCTTCCTAACCCAGGGATTGAGTACAGGTTTGCCACACTGCTGGCAGATTCTTTACCATCTGAGAGACTAGGGAAGCCCAAGAATACTGGAGTGGGTAGCCTATTCCTTCTCGTGGGGATCTTCCTGACCCAGAACTTANCCCAGGGATTGAATATAGGTTTGCCACACTGCTGGCAGATTCTTTACCATCTGAGAGACTAGGGAAGCCCAAGAATACTGGAGTGGGTAGCCTATTCCTTCTCGTGGGGATCTTCCTGACCCAGAACTTACATTGAGGTCTCCTGCATTGCAGGTGGATTTTTAACCAGCTGAGCTACCAGAAAATTTATGGTATGTTTAGCACATACTAAGGAATGCACTGTCTTCATGCTTTTCCATTCAAATGAAATATTTGTCTCCTGTAATTGATCTTTCTTCCCCCAAATACACCCTTTCTCTCAGAATTCTTAGGAAATAATTTCTGATAATTTAATAATTAATTTATATGACTAAAACAAGCTCAGGATGCCATTCAGTTGAATCTAATATTGTCAATGTTTTCTTAAGCAATATTTTACTTTTATTAATGTCAATGCATTGCTTAGTCTCATAGCTTTATATATGCTTTTACTTCCCAATTGCAACAATTATAACCTAATTGCCAACAATTTCTAAATTGTTATTTAGGAAAAAAAAATACGCTAACCTATTATCTCTAAAATTTCTATTACTCACTATAAATTTTCTGAAAATGTACAGTCTTCCAAAATAAAATTTTTGACTTCTCTTTCAAGCAGCAAATTTTCTCTGATTTTTTCTCTTTCAGTGAGTTATACATAAGATACTGTCTAGAAATTTAAAAGTAAGTTGTAGTACAACGTTTGATTAGATAAATACAAAGATATATACATACTTTTTCACCTGAATATCTACAATTATATATAGAGCTTTTCATATATTTTGAACATTTGCCTCATGATCTGATAGATCATCTTTATCTTCATAATAACCAAATTATTAAACTCTAGTGTGCCCAATGAGGCATTATTCACACAAGTCTCATTATGGTCTAACTGGTTTTGTTACCTAGTAGAAGCTAACAGAGATTTTCCTGGTGGCTCAGACTATAAAGACTCCACCTGCAATGAGGGAGACCTGAGTTTGATCCCTGGGCTTGGAAGATCCCCTGAAGGAGGGAATGGCAACCCACTCTAGTATTCTTGCCTGAAGAATCCCTATGGACAGAGGAGCCTGGCATGCTATGGTTCCTGTGGTTGCAAAGAGCACAGAAGCTAACAAATCAGTTCATATTTTAATTCCAAATTAAATATATATTTTTGCAGAGGATTAATTACTACTACAAAATCAATTACAGAATGTTTGCTAGATCTTTGAGATCATTTGGTTATTTCAATATTCCCATTTTCTCTGATTTCCAGACACCAAAACAACATAAACATGAAATAATAGTCAACCATTTTAAGCCAGAAAGCCTGTTTATATATTTTAATGGCAATGTTGTTTATTCCAGATTTATGTCTCTATAAATGTAATGTAATACAGATGGGGCACTATTATCAAATATGTATGTATAAAGAAGTAATTTTAATAAACAAAACCAGCATCTTTCTTCTCTACAGAAAGTACAGTATATATTTTTGTTTGTTTGTTTCTGTTTTATGAGTGTATTTGTACGTATAAATTTTTCTTAACTAACATTTAGCCCTTATTTTGTACTATATGAATGACCATAGATAGGAAAGATACATTGAGAATATACAGAAATTGTAAGCATTTTACATTCTCTCTGCAGTACCTGTAATCTTTCTTCAGTAGCTTCTGGGTGATAAAATACAGCAACTCTATTCCAAAACCCATTCAGTTGGGACTCTCTGGAAGTATAAAATTTTAGTATTAGCCTAGACTTACAAATGCAATTTTAAAATATTGATTTCTATATACTATGAACATGTTACCAAATGATGTTTGAAATAGTGTAAACATATATTGTTGGGCATGTTTTCTATTTCTGATGGTGTTTTGTAAACTAAATATGTGTAAAACAGACTTGATTATCACAAACTATATGTGCCTTTATGTCCTTGAATTCAATAGAAAGAGATAATATATACAATAATAGTCCTTCAAGCTATCTACATTTCTCAAGAGAGTCTTAGTCTCTGTTCACTCCTTGTTGTGGTTTTATCCTGCTATTAGCTACTTATTTTCTTTTATTCTTTATGCACAACAAATAAAAATAAGGATTTCTACATGGAGATATTAAATTTATTTCAAATATAAATTTTAGCTTTAATAGCAATGCTTATTTTTAAGGGCATGCCTTAATATTAATAACCTACAGAATAAATTCTTGCATAACTATAACTCTCAGGACAAAGAAATATTTATACAAGATGGAATCACCTCCTAAATAAAAAATAAAGCTATATAGCAGAGCACATTTCCCTTAAGATCTAGAATTCTAATCTGTGTGGCTTTGAATCTGAAGCCTACTTGAAAACCTCCTCAACTAGCTGTTTACCAAAGCACATATTAAAAAATATATATTCACAATCATTTTAGTAAAATAATCAGTAATTATTTTATAAACTCTTATAATAGATTCATATAAACAATTCAACTGATACGAGAGATGGATTAATTGCTATTTCAAGTTTATGTTAGTCTGGGAAACTTTGCAAGGAAGGAATAAAGTTATTTTTGTTTGTGTGTTTTGAAACAAAGTTCTTAATGCATCTCTGTTTTCACTCATTCCATGGAGGAAGTGGGACAGGGCACACAAAAACTCCTTATTCTTCAATTAGGTATCCTCAAAGCCCCTCTTCATCTACTGATTTCATAAACACAGTGGCCTTTGCTTCACTTGGGGATGTAGCTCACTCACATAAGCTCCTTCTTATTGTGCACAGTGCAGAAAGGTTGCTTGAACAAAGGCAGACAAAGATTAGTGCCAGCAAATATTTATTAACCCAGTTTTAATGTTGTCTTTAGGCCTGCCAATCCAGGAGATGTAAGATATGTGGGTTTGATCCCTAAATCGGGAAGATCCCTGGAGTAGGAAATGGCAGTATGCTACAGTATTCTTGCCTGGAAAATGCCATGGACAGAGGAACCTGGTGGCTTACAATCCATGAGGTCACAAAGAGTTACAGGACTGAGCGACCGAGCACACACACACACCTACACACGTAACTTACTTCTTTCCTAAAATACTAAGATAATCACAGTTTTAAGCATTTTGCCTGTAATGATTCATTTAATCCCCACATAAGTCTATAATATAGGAACAACAATCATCCCGGTTTCACAAGTGAGGGAACCAAGGCACAGAAACGTATGTTTTCATCATCATGAAGCTAGTAGACAGAGAGTATGATTGTATACAGTGTCCGTAGTGTTAGTCACTGCAATCTGCTGTTATTATCAAATTTCAAATTTAAGAAAAAAATCTTTTTTTTGGAAGCTATTTCTGTTCTTTCACGAGCCAGCATTCAATTTTTACATTATTGTTTCTTAGAAATCTAGTTTATTTATTACTTATAATATCTCACCCACAATATGATGAAGTTGCTTCAAACCCTGATTGTGCAGTCTCTCTGCTTTGTGATTGTTGGCAGGAACAGTACTGCCTGACGAGATAACCTAAACTGATGGAAATATTCTATATCTTCACTGGTGATACACAATGTATGCTAATCACTCAGTTGTGTTTGAGTCTTAGATTATAGCCCACCAGCCTCCTCTGTCCATGGAATTTTCCGAGTAAGAATACTGCAGTGGGTTGCTATTTCCTTCTCCAGGGAGGATTTTCCTGACCCAGGGATCAAATCTGGGTCTCCTGCATTGCAGGCAATTTTTCTTTTTTTTTTTTTTTTTAACCATCTGAGCCACCATGGAAACCATAGTCACTGGTTAGATCTATCTGGCTCAAAGGGAGTTTTGAATGTGGGGTGTGAAATTGAGGAAATGAAATTTTAATTTAATTTTAAAATTATAACTAAATCAAATTGAAATAAACACCTGTGGTTAATGACTTTCATATCGAACAGGATTGACCTTGAACTTTTAACATCTTTAGAGTTTAAAAAAGGAAATACAAATTTATTTTTATAGTCAACAGTTCAGTTGATTCTCTAGTATACTTTATATATTTCCCTACATACCACTGCTTTCTTATAATTCAAACAACTCTCTGGTTCAATTTTTTTCTTTCTGGTGGAGGGAGATTGGGTGAAAAATTAGCAAACTTTAATAAGAAAAGTGTTTCCTGTGTTGAGAAGTTTTAAAGTGCTAAAGAAAAGGGAAAAATAGGATGGGAGAGAGGTAGGATCAAATTGTAAAAGTATATGTAACAGTCTGGATAAGCAAGTACTATTGCAGTAATTAATGATTCCCCAAATCTCAGTGACATAATACTGCCAAATTTATTTCTCATCAAAACTACAAGTTGAAAAATAGTAGTCTTTCTTGTTCTG
>SJYW01044466.1:40879-52997 GCA_006410735.1 Raphicerus campestris | reverse complement strand
CATGCTTACTATTTAAGACATTATTTCTTTCTTTGTCTACTCTTTGTGTCCACCCATGAAGGCTCTGTGCAATACATGAAGTTTTCTCTAATCAGTCAAACCTTGTAGTAGGCAGTATAGTCTAAAGAAAGAACATAGAGTTGAAAACAAAACACAGATTGAAAAATTTGACTCTATCTACTTCATTTAGGAACCAAGATTTCTCTAGATATCTTTATATAATATCTATGTATATACATATGCATATACATACAAACACACACATACACATTAAAATGTCACTAGATATCAAATAGTATCTGAGATTGAAAATTATATTTAAAAATCTCTTTGAACAGTAAAACTTTCAATGAATCTTATCATATTTTTAGTGTTAAGGTGAATTCAATTCAGTTCAGTCATTCATTCATGTCCAATTCTTTGCAACCCCAGGGATTGCAGCATGCCAGGCCTCTCTGTCCATCACCAACTCCCAGAGTTTACCCAAACTCATGTCCATTGAGTTAGTGATGCCATCCAACCATCTCACCCTCTGTCATCCCCTTCTCCTCCCACCTTCAGTCTTTCCCAGCATCAGGGTCTTTTCCAATGAGTCAGTTCTTTGCATCAGATGCTTAAAGTATTGGAGTTTCAGCTCTAACATCAGTCCTTCTAATGAACACCCAGGACTGATTTCCTTTAGAATGGACTGGTTGGATTTCCTTGCAGTCCAAGGGACTCTCAAGAGTCTTCTCCAATACCGCTTTCAAAAGCATCAATTTTCCAGTGCTCAGCTTTCTTTATAGTCCAACTCTCACATCCATACATGACCACTGGAAAAACCAGAGCCTTAACTAGATGGACCTCTGTTGTCAAAGTAGTGTCTCTGCTTTCTAATATGTTGTGTAGATTGGTCATAACTTTCCTTTCAATGAATAAACTTCTTTTAATTTCATGGCTGCAATCATCATCTTCAGTGATTTGGGAGCCCCCCAAAATAAAGTCTGCCACTGTTTCCACTGTTTCCCTGTCTATTTGCCATGAAGTGATGGGATCAGATACCATGATCTTAGTTTTATATACCTTTTTACAATCATTTATTTTCTTTAACAGTTCAAATAAAGAATATCTAAGAATACTGGTTACAGACATCTCTAAGAAATTTCAGGTTCAGTTGGAGTCACCACTAGTAACCTATCAGGTTGGTGGTTATTAAAGACTGGAGTGGCTATGACTGCTTTTTGTTTTTGTTTTCTTTTTAAGAATACAGTGATGTTTGCCACATTATTCTTTTCAGGAATGATTTCTCTGTAACATGCAATGCTGTTTTATAGCAATGTACCCACAGTTGAACTTCTTTCAAAACTAGAGTCAATTCTCAAACCCTGTCACTGTTCTGCCAATTGTTTATATCATTTGTTATCATTTCAACTATCTTTGCTGCATCTTCACAGGAGTAGATTCCATCTCAAGATACCACTGTCTTTGCTCATCTGCAAGAAACAACTCATCTATTAAGATCTATCATGAGTCTGCAGCAATTCAGTTACATCTTCAGACTCCACTTCTTTTCTTATTTCTACCATATATTACTTACATCCTCCACTGAAGTCTTAAAATCTTCAAAGTCAACCCTTAGGATTTGGAATCACATTCTAAAATACTGTTTAGTTTGATCCCCTCATGAATCATAAATGTTCTTTATGGCATATGGAATGGTAAATCCTTACCAGAGGTTTTTCAATTGACTTTTCCAAGATCCACCCAAGAAATCATTATCTATGGCAGCTATAGCACTATGAAATATATTTTTAAAATGATAAAACTTGAAAGTTAAAANGACTTTAGGTCAATTTTTCTCTTCTTTTATCCTCAAGGTGAGGTGAAGTCACTCAGTCGTGTCCGACTCTTTGCGACCCCGTGGACTGTAACCTACTAGGCTTCTCCGTCCATGGGATTCTCCAGCAAGAATACTGGAGTGGATTGCCATTTCCCTCTCCAGGGGATCTTCCCAACCCAGATATCGAACCCAGGTCTCCCGCATTGTAGGCAGATGCTTTAACCTCTGAGCCACCAGGGAAGCCCCTTTATCCCCAAAGGTGTACTTTAAAAAGAAGAGGAAGAAGAATTAGAATCTGTTGGAAAAAATTTTTCTGACATAACCAATGAAATGACCAGGTAGACTTCTCTTTTCCAAATTCAACCTTTTTATTTATCACTTAGTAACACTTAGTGTCCCATACCCATATTTTCTTGCTAGAGTTTTTGTATTTACTTCTCTTCCATTTACCCTATCTCAGAGACTCTATGGTAGTAATTTTCAATTTAATGTGCAATAATGCTGATGTACTTCCTTTTCCTGTAAAATCTACACTTTTATATTATTCTTGAGCCATAGTTTTGTGATTTAAATAGATTCTCTGTTCACACTAATCAGGGAGTTAAAAGAGTTGAACAAAAATAAAAGAAACTTTCGGGACNGAGGACATTAACAGAAAAGACTGAAGGACCCATAAATGGAGGCATTACCTTTGGACTCAAGACTGCAATACTGACTCCTGTCAAAATTTCCAGGCTAGCACTGCTAGCACTCCTGGCTAGCACTGCAGATTTCACACTTGCCTGTGCCCCAAATCATGTGATTCAATTCCTAATGATAAATTTCTCTCTAAATGTGTGTGTGTGTGTGTGTGTGTGTGTGTGTGTATCCTATTGGTTTTGGCTTTCTGGAAACCTTAATTAAATAGAGAGTAACAGCATATTAAGAAATATACTGGCTAAAAGGGAAAATCTGCAGGCTAGTTTCAGAGATGTGATTTCTTTGTCACAAAGATGATGGGCATACTATACACTTGAAAACCCATTTGCTTTTATGTCACATAGGAAACACAGGGCTCTTTGTAAGCATAATGTCAAAACTGTAAACATTTTGGCTTGGATACTAAAGACATTTGATTCAATAAAAGAGTAAAAGAACTATGGGACAATTATTCAAGGAAAGCAAAATTATTCAGGGAAATAAAAAGAAATTCTCCTGTAGTAAAAGATGATGAAAGTAAAATTCACTCAGTGGTGTCCAGCTCTTTGTGACCCCATGGACTATACAGTCCATGGAATTCTCCAGGCCAAATTACTGGAGTGGGTAGCCATTCCCTTCTCCAGGAGATCTTCCAAATCCAGGGATTGAACTCAGGTCTCCCACATTGCAGGTGGATTCCTTACCAGCTGAGCCATCAGGGAAGCCCAAGAACACTGCAGTGGGTAGTGTTTCCGTTCTCCAGTGGCTCTTTTGGACCCAGGAATCAAACCAGAGTCTCCTGAATTGCAAGCGGTTTCTTTACCAACTGAACTGCTAGGAAGACAACAGTAAAAGAACTACAGGATAATTATTCAGGGAAAGTAAAAGTTCATTTATACTTCAGATAGACTGGAGAAAACCATATCATTTAGAGTAAAAGTTGCGGTTTGGGTATGATTTCTCTCAAGCACTGCTTGTGCAATCTTCAAGAAAAACACCTGTGTTTTTTTTGTAAGCGCTGAAGTAAAGTGAAAGTCACTTAGTTGTGTCCAACTTTTTGCAACCCCATGGGCTATATAGTTCATAGAATTCTCTTGGCCAGAATACTGGAGTAGGTAGCCTTTCCCTTTCTCCAAGGGATCTTCGCAACCCACGGACTGAACCCGGGTCATCCACATTGCAGGTGGATTCTCTACCGGCTGAGCCACAAGGGAAGCCCAAGAATACTGGAGTGGGTAGCCAATCCCTTCTCCAGCGGACCTTTCCAGTCCAGGAATTGAACCAGGGTTTCCTGCACTGCAGTTAGATTCTTTACCAACTGAGCTATCAGGGGAGCTTTGGTAAGCTTTGTCAACCTTAATATCTTGTTTATAGAACAGTAAACAAGATAGAGCTGGGGAGGAAAAAAAAGTTTCTATTGTACTTAACTCACTGACAAGTCAGATATGTGAGTGAAATTAGGTCCTCTTAATTGTATGTTATAACAAAGAAAGAAAGCAAAGTGAAGTCGCTCAGTCCTGTTCAACTCTTTGAGACACCGTGGACTGTAGCATATTGGCCTCCTTGGTCCATGGGATTTTCCAGGCAAGAATACTGGAGTGGGTTGCCATTTCCTTCTCTAGGAAATCTTCTCGATCCAGGGATTTAACCCGGGTCTCCTGCATTTTAGGCAGATGCTTTACCGTCTGAGACACCAAGGAAGTCAAAGCCAATATAATAAAAAGAAAATAAAGGAAACACAAAACAAAACTATCAAACTCCTCCAAGTGCAATAATCCACATTCCACATTTACTTCTTAATTTTAGTTCAACACCCTTTCCAAATTTTACTTTCTGTATCAGGAGAATGATAAAGAATATAATCTGTTACTTTATTACATTAACTGGAAACACATATTCTTAGAGGACTAAGTATAATCCTCCTAAGGTATTTTTGACATTATGATAGTTGTTTCATAACCATCAAAACACGCTTTTTATTTTTACTGGACTTTTGGCCATTAAAAACGTCTTCCTAGTCTATAGAGACAACAGGTCAAATTAACTTTAGAGTTGCATTTACATTAAACCTTTAGAATTGCAGTTATGTTAATAACAAGGGTAAATGGTGCCAACTTAAGTGGGTTTAATTCCAGAAAGTTAGTGAAGAACAGCAAGGTGAATGTTACATTAATTCAAGCTCTTTCCTCAAAATATCTGCCAATTAAAGTAATGCCAGGATAAAGGCTTAGTAAAAAACAAAAGTTAGGAGATGCCAAATTTCCTGGGAATTGAAGAACATAATTCTCCAGAATAAGTGACAACAGGAAAACAAACCCAGATATGTTTGTTATGTGTCATTGAGATGTATGCAAAGCATTTTAAAAACCTAACTTAAAACTATGAAAGCGTTAAAGCTTAAATGTCTTAATAGAAAGATAAGATCATATCTCCATGATTTTAGTATACTATAAAATACTCCATATCTCTATGTTTTTTCTATTCTTTCTTCAATAAACTTATTTTTGCCATAGGTAAGACCTCAGCTTCTTCTTCGTGCCTTTACTGAGAACTAGGCCCATGAAGAAGAGTCCTCTTCAACTCTGATTGTCTATTAACTGTAGAACTATACTTATATCAGAAACAGAGATTTAGAAGCAAGAAGAAAGAAACGAAAGTATAAATTCAATGACAAGTTATGAAAATATTAAGAGAATGTACTTTAAAATATAATTTAAAAATGATAGTGAAAAATAGATTAAAAAGAAGACAGATGGATTCCATGATAGCTGAAAATTCAACTTATTTAGCCAATTTAAATAAATATATATATTTTATTTATGTATATATATATTTCTGACTATACTTTCACTTGTATATTTGTACATGGACTATTTACCAAAATGACCATATCTAGATCATAAAATAAGTTTAAATGAATTTTAGAAGACTGAAATCATAATGAAAATGTTCTATGATAGTGGAATCAAAGTAGAAAACAATATCATAAGTATCACACAAATTGAAATATGTGATTTTATATAACTTGTCAGAAAGAAAACTAAAATTAAAATTGATATTAATCTTCATAGTTTACTGTGAAAGCTACACTTACAGGAAAATTATAGCTTTTAGTGAATCTATTAAAAAATAGACATGTGATTAATTTATTTAACAATGTGCTAATACATTAATAAAAATATAAACAGATATAAATAATATGAAAAAGAAGACATTTAAATATGGGCATAATAATGGAATAAGTACTTCAAAAAGAATATCTAAATGCATCATAAATGTATGGTAATATATCTAACATTATTATCCATCAGGAAAAAAACAAAACAAAACAAAACATAATGTGCTTTTTCTGTGAATGCACCAAAATAACAAACATTGAAATGATTGATAGTGTCAAATCTCAGTAAGCATTTAGAGTAAATGGATTTTTAAAATATTTTTCCTGATAGAAGTACAAATCGGTAGAATCACTTTGTAAAGCTGTTTGGCAGGGTATACTGAAACTCAGCCTAGTTTCAACCATATACAACAATGGCACAATCTGTGATTTACTCAAAATATACAATGCAAATATAAGAAGCTGTATTCCTAAGAGCCCAAAGCTGGAAACAACAGATGTCCATTAAAAGTAGAAGAAATTTGCTTGCAATAATATAGTCATACAATGAGGAGAAGGCAATGGCAACCCACTCCAGTACTCTTGCCTGGAAAATCCTGCGGGTGTAGGAGACTGGTAGGCTGCAGTCCATGGGGTCGCGAAGAGTCGGACACGACTGAGCGACTTCACTTTCACTTTTCACTTTCATGCACTGGAGAAGGAAATGGCAACCCACTCCAGTGTTCTTGCTTGTAGACTCCCAGGGACGGCTTAGCTTGGTGGGCTGCCTTCTATGGGGTCGCACAGAGTCGGACACGACTGAAGAGACTTAGCAGCAGCAGTCATACAATGGACAACCACACAGCCATTTACAAAAAAATGTATCCCATGCAACTCAGGTGTACTTTGGACCACTGTACTTGTATGTGAATTTCTGTGTGTGTGTGTGTGTGTGTGTGTGTGTGTGTGTGTGTGTGTGTACAGAGAGAGAGAAGAGAAAGAAGGGAAGAGAGGGAAGAGGATATATTGAATAATTTCATTGACATGAAGTAAAAAAAAAAAAGATGTATTTGAAGAAATAAGGATAAGAGTTACATTAAGTGGGAGATTATTGAATGAGGGTTAAAGAGGGATTCATCTGGATAATGAAGAGTTTAAGTTGCTTGAGCTGTACATATATGATATAGATGTGAATGCATTTGTTGTTGCTGTTTAGTTACTAAGTCGTGTCCA
Source organism: Raphicerus campestris (assembly GCA_006410735.1). Lineage (NCBI taxonomy): Eukaryota > Metazoa > Chordata > Mammalia > Artiodactyla > Bovidae > Raphicerus > Raphicerus campestris. The sequence goes on along the minus strand of SJYW01044466.1, from coordinate 46,170 downwards.
ACTATTTTGCGACGACGTGAACTGTATCACACCAGTCTCCTCTGTTTGTGGGAATCTGGGACTAGGAAACTGGAGTGTGTTGCCATTTCCTTCTGCAGGGGATCTTTCCGACCCAAGAATCAAGTCCATCTCTCTTGCATTGGCAGGCAAGTTCTCTACCATTGGGCCACCAAGGAAGTCCCTGTTAATGTAATGATTATATATATTATAAGTATGTACTATATGTTGACAAATTCTTCAAATTTTTCTTTAGCTTTTTGTAATTTATTGCTTTCATATCTTAACTTTTAAAAAATTAAATATAAAATACTTTAGAGAATATTATTTTGATATCAAGAACTGTGATTTCTCATACATATCTTCATCATGAAAATGCATACATATAATAAAACTCATTTTTTAAAAAAAGATGAATATAAAAACATAAAACTACTGCCAACTTTTCAGATAATTTTCAACTTCATTGCTTAATTTTAAATGCAATTATGTTTATGTGTATAAGCTGAATTTTTAAAATAGTACTTGCTTCTTAATAAGAGAAGTAGGAACTTCTCTGCAAGTCCAGAGGTTAAGAGTTTACACTTCCAGTGCAGGGGCATGGGTTTGATCTATGGACACTGATCTCAAGATTCCACATGCAACCCCTTTGCAGCCAAAAATGAATAGATAAATAAGTAAAGAAAGAGAGAGAAAAAAAGGTCATTGTTGTTCAATTATCAGTTCGGTTAAGTTCAGTCACTTAGTCATGTCTCACTCTGTGACCCCATGGACTACAGCAGGCCCAGGCTTCCCTGTCCATCACCAACTCCCAGAGTTTGCTCAAATTCATGTCCATCGAGTTGGTGATTCCATCCAACCATCTCATCCTCTGTCATCCTCTTCTCCTTCTGCCTTCAATCTTTCCATTGAGTCAGTCTTTGGCATCAGGTGGCCAAAGTATTGGAGCTTCAGCGTCAGTCTTTCCAATGAATATTCAGGGCTGATTTCCTTTAGGATGGATTGGTTGGATCTCCTTGCAGTTCAAGGGACTCTCAAGAGTCTTCTCCAACAACATAGTTGAAAATCATCGATTCTTTGGCACTCAGTTCAGTTCAGTTCAGTTCAGTCACTCAGTTGTGTCTGACTCTTTGCAACTCCATGAACTGCAGCACGCCAGGCCTCCCTGTCCATCACCAGCTCCTGGAGTTCACCCAAACTCATGTCCATCGAGTCAGTGATATCATCCAGGCATCCCATCCTCTGTCGTCCCCTTCTTTTCCTGCTCTCAATTCCTCCAAGCATAAGAGTCTTTTCCAATGAGTCAACTCTTCACATGAGGTGGCTAAAGTATTGAAGTTTCAGCTTTAGCATCAGTCCTTTCAAAGAACACTCAGGACTGATCTCCTTTAGAATGGACTGGTTGGATCTCCTTGCAGTCCAAGGGACTCTCAAGAGTCTTCTCCAACACCATAGTTCAAAAGTATCAATTCTTCAGTGCTCAGCTTTCTTCACAGTCCAGCTCTCACATCTGTACATGACTACTGGAAAAACCCTAGCCTTGACCAGACGGACCTTTGTTGGCAAAGTAATCTCTCTGCTTTTCAGTATGCTATCTAGGTTGGTCATAACTTTCCTTCCAAGGAGTAAGTATCTTTTAATTTCATGGCTGCAATCACCATCTGCAGTGATTTTGGAGCCCCCCAAAATAAAGTCTGACACTGTTTCCACTGTTTCCCTATCTATTTCCCATGAAGTGATGGGATCAGATGCCAGGATCTTAGTTTTCTGAATGTTGAATTTTAAGCCACCTTTTTCACTCTCCTCTTTCACTTTCATAAAAGGGTCTTCAGTTCCTCTTCACTTTCTGCCANAGGATCTTAGTTTTCTGAATGTTGAATTTTAAGCCACCTTTTTCACTCTCCTCTTTCACTTTCATAAAAGGGTCTTCAGTTCCTCTTCACTTTCTGCCATAAAGGTGGTGTCATCTGCATATCTGAGTTTATTGATATTTCTCCCTGCAATCTTAATTTCAGCTTGTGCTTTATCCAGACATGGATGGATGCACTCTGCATATAAGTTCAATAAGCAGTGTGATAATTTACAGCCTTGATGTACTCCTTTCCCAATTTGGGGCCTGTCTGTTGTTCCATGTCTGGTTCTAACGGTTGCTTCTTGGCCTGCATACTGATTTTGCCAGAGGCAGGTAAGGTGGTCTGGTATTCCCATCTCTTAAAGAATTTTCCACAGTTTGTTGTGATCCACAAAAGGCTTTGACGTAGTCAGTAAAGCAGAAGTAGATTTTTTTTTTTTTCTTTTCTCTGGAACTCTCTTGTGTTTTCTATGATGCAATGGATGTTGGCAACTTGATTTCTGGTTCCTCTGCCTTTTCTAAATCCAGTTTGAACATCTGGAAGTTCTTGCTTCATGTACTGTTGAAGCCTTACTTAGAGAATTTTGAGCATTACTTTGCTAGCATATGAGATTAGTGCAATCATGTGGCAGTTTGAACATTCTTTGGCAGTGCTTTCCTTTGGGATTGGAATGAAAACTGGATTTTTTCCAGTCCTGTGGACATTGCTGAGTGCTCCAAACTTGCTGGCATACTCTCTATAGCACTTTTACAGAATCATCTTTTAAGATATGAAATAACTCAGCTGTCCAATTATAGGTATTTTAATATATGAAAATATTAATATAATGAAATACAAGTTATTTCTTAACCCATTACTTTTTCAACAGTGGTATGCTGAGATTTCTGAAAAATGTATAGCTTAATTCTCAGTGCAAGAACCAAAAAAGATATTTAAATTCACTAGAAAAGACAATCTAAGATTTTTTTTTATTATTGGCTTTGAATGAATTGACACTTGAATTAAGTTGTGTTATTAAATTATAGGTGACTATCAATAAGCTAAAGTTATTGTCTATGTACTTTTTTATTTTCAAAAGAAAGATAGAAGTGAAGAGAGGAGAAAGCTAATCAAAACCCTCAAGGACCACCTGCCAACACTGGGTTTATAACATCCAATTTATAGCACATGAACAAATCTCTTCTTAACAGTCCAATAATAATTAAACAATTATTGCAGGGATTCCCTGGTGGTCCAGTGCAAAAAATCTGTCTGCCAATGCAGAGGACATGGATATGGCCCCTGGTCCAGAAAGATGACAGGGTAATCAGCAGGGTAACTAAGCCCATGAGTCTAAACTACTGGGCCTGAGAGCCAAAACTGCTGAAACGCATGTGCCTAGAGCCTGTGCTTAGCAAGAGAAGCAACAGAAATGAGAATCCCATGCACCACAGCTAGAGAGTAGCCACTGCTCTGCAACTAGAGAAAAGCCACGTGCAGCAACAGGCTCAGTGCAGCCAAAAGTAAATTTAAATTTTTTATTTATACAATATTTTATTTTAAAATTTTCTAGCATTATTTTATTATCATAAATATCTTGTTAGGTCACTTTTTTGAGCATTTAATGCATGAAAGGCACATTTTTGCCTATGTAAGAAATTCACTTCTGTTGATTTCATACTTGAAAGATAACATTGCTATATAAAAAATGATTGGCAAGGTAACAGCACACTTCTATGAACTTGTGGCAGATCTCTTCTAATTCCCAATNTCCATGATAGTATAAACCTGGGGTTCATGCCATTCCAATTACCAAAGTAAAGTAGTTTAAACAGCCTCACATTTCCAATATTAAGGGGTGGCAAAAGGACTCGTTTTCTTACTTGGTGTAGTAATCCTAATACTGAGGCTTTCACTTGTTATTTGTTAAGAATTTCAGCAAGTTGAAAATTTTCTGTTAGCACCAATTTGCTTATTTGCAAAAAGTGGATAATATATAACTGCACTCCAGGAATTGTATGGAAAAAAATACCAAGTTTATGATATTTAAGAAGTATTTGACATTAAATTTTTAATCTCTCAAACTGCACTTTTGCTACTGGCTTCTCTTTTTTTCCCTTAAAAACTANATTTGCAAAAAGTGGATAATATATAACTGCACTCCAGGAATTGTATGGAAAAAAATACCAAGTTTATGATATTTAAGAAGTATTTGACATTAAATTTTTAATCTCTCAAACTGCACTTTTGCTACTGGCTTCTCTTTTTTTCCCTTAAAAACTACCATTTTTTATTCACTTAATGTAGAATACGATTTACTTTGGACTCCATGCCTCCTTCCAAGTTCATTTTATGTAAACCCTTTGAATTTAATATTTTTGCATCAGAAAGCATAAATCAGTTGCACTGGTCTATTTTCTTACTGTATCATACACATGCTTAGTCTCTAAGTTGTGTTCAACTCTTTGAGACTCCCCTGGACTGTAGTTCTCCAGACTTCTCTGTCCATGGAATTTCCTAGGTAAGAATACTGGAGTGAGTTGCCATTTCCTTCTCCAGGGGATCATCCTGACGAGGGACTGAAGTCACATCTCCTGCTTGGTAGGTGGATTATTTACCACAGAGCCACCAGGGAAGCCCTTCTTGCTGCATATCAATGATAAATAATAGAAATATTAACAACAACAATAATAATGGAAAATTATAATAGTCATTGACATTTATTGTTCTAGATTATTCAGCTCAGTTCATTTCAGTCACTCAGTCATGTACGACTCTCTGCGACCACATGAATCGCAGGACGCCAGGCTTCCCTATTCATCAGCATCTCCCGGAGTTCACTCAGACTCACGTCCGTTGAGTCCGTGATGCCATCCAGCCATCTCATCATCTGTCGTCCCCTTCTCCTCCTGCCCCCAATCCTTTCCAGCATCAGAGTCTTTTCCAATGAGCCAACTTTTCTCATGAGGTGGCCAAAGTACTGGAGTTTCAGCTTTAGCATCATTCCTTCCAAAGAAATCCCAGGGCTGATCTCCTTCAGAATGAACTGGTTGGATCTCCTTGCAGTCCAAGGAACTCTCAAGAGTCTTCTCCAACACCACAGGTCAAAAGCATCAATTCTTCTGTGCTCAGCCTTCTTCACAGTCCAACTCTCACATCCATACATGACCACAGGAAAAACCATAGCCTTGACTAGACAGACCTTAGTCGGCAAAGTAATGTCTCTGCTTTTGAATATACATCTAGGTTGGTACTAACTTTTCTTCCAAGGAGCAAATGGCTTTTAATTTCATGGCTGTAGTCACTATCTGCAGTGATTTTGGAGCCCCCAAAAATAAAGTGTGACACTGTTTCCACTGTTTCCCCATCTATTTCCCATGAAGTGATGGGACCAGATGCCATGATCTTCATTTTCTGAATGTTGAGCTTTAAGCCAACTTTTTCACTCTCCTCTTTCACTTT
>SJYW01044466.1:20915-35608 GCA_006410735.1 Raphicerus campestris | reverse complement strand
AATCTTGATTCCAGCTTGTGTCTCTTCCAGTCCAGCGTTTCTCACGATGTACTCTGCGTATAAGTTAAACAAGCAGGGTGACAATATACAGCCTTGGCGTACTCCTTTTCCTATTTGAATCCAGTTGTTTTTCCATGTCCAGTTCTAACTGTTGCTTCCTGACCTGCATACAGATTTCTCAAGAGGCAGGTTAGTTGGTCTGGTATTCCCATCTCTTTTAGAATTTTCCACAGTTTATTGTGATCCACACAGTCAAAGGCTTTGGCATAATCAATAAAGCAGAAATAGATGTTTTTTTGGAACTCTCTTGCTTTTTCCGTGATCCAGCTGATGTTGGCAATTTCATCTGTTTCCTCTGCCTTTTCTAAAACCAACTTGAACATCAGGGAGTTCACGGTTCACGTATTGCTGAAGCCTGGCTTGGAGAATTTTGGGCATTACTTTACTAGCATGTGAGATGAGTGCAATTGTGCGGTAGTTTGAGCATTCTTTGATATTGCCTTTCTTTGTAATTGGAATGAAAACTGACCTTTTCCAGTCCTGTGGCCACTGCTGAATTTTCCACATTTGCTGGCATATTGAGTGCAGCACTTTCACAGCATCATCTTTCAGGATTTGAAACAGCTCCACTGGAATTCCATCACCTCCATTAGCTCTGTTTATAGTCATGCTTTCTAAGGCCCACTTGACTTCACATTCCAAGATATTTGGCTCTAGATTAGTGATCAAATCCTCATGATTATTGACAGAATAATATCTTTCTAGTCTTCACCAAAAGATTAATGCTTATTCATATTAGACAGAGGAGGGAACTAAAATTTAAGGATGTTTAAAAATATTATTCCAGGTCACACTGTTGTTAGACGTGAAGGCTAATATTTGAATTGGGATCATTTCACCCCAGAATTCATGATTTTGATCATCACCCAAAGAGGTCAGTGCTGCTAACCTAACAGTTCAGTTACTGTATCCATGCCCATCCCACTAGCCTTCCTTTCTGTGCAGATCTACATGGCTGGGCTGCCAAATTATCTTTCAGACTGAAAGATCAGATTATATTTAACTTTCTAGCTTTTTGAAAATAACTTTACAGTTTATATTCACTGTTACTTTTTTTAAAAAAAGTCTTTAAGCTCTATTCTTGGAGTGCAGTCCTAATATCACTCACCTAGAGCAAGGAATAGCTAAGCTACGTAAGGACTCAAAGTAATAAGAAAAATATGTTCTTTCATGCCAATGCTACTCTAAGTGTACTGCTGAGAAATATGTCCATATGGATGTGGCCAATTATCTCCGCAGCAATGTAGTCACTGGAACAATACTAGATGTGTTGCAAAAGTGCTGTCAAAGGACATTTTTTTTTCTTCCTCTTCTGTAACGTTGATATCTGTTCTCTCTTTGTTTATTAGTCAACTCTGATCACTACATTGGTAAAATCTCACAACACTTTTAAACGAAACATCTGGTTTGGGGCACATGGAGTGAAGTGAAGTGAAAGTCAGTCAGTCATGTCTGTCTGACTCTTTGCAATCCCATGGACTTTCTCCACGGGGTCCATGGAATTCTCTAGGTCAGAATACTGGAGTGGGTAGCCTTTCCCTTTTCCAGGGATTCTTCCCAACCCAAGAATCAAACCATGATCTCCTGCATTGCAGGCAGATTCTTTACCAGCTGAGCCACCAGGAAAGCCCAAGAATACTTGAGTGGGTAGCCTATCCCTTATCCAGGGGATCTTCCCAACCAAAGAACTGAACGATGATCTCCTGCATTGTACACAGATTCTTTACTAACTGAGCTATCAGGGAAGCCCTTGGGCACATGAGCTTGCCAAAATTCATAGGATCATGTTTCTAATTTCAAAAACATTGCTAGTCTTTTCTAGTCAACTTCACCCAAATAACAAGTAAAAGCACCCTCCTCTGGTAAGGATGTCCTTACCGAGGTCTGATTTTACTTTGGGTACTTGCTGTGTTAAGTATGTCTGGCAGGGCCAGGCCCAGTGCCCACCCCAGGGATGAGGAGAAGAGAGGGTGAGAATCGTCATTTATTTGAAGTCACCTCTGGAGTTATTTCCCCGTCATCATCATGAAGTCACAGAGCATCATTAAGTTCTGAAAAATGCTCATAATATAGCTTTAAAATGCCCATTAAAAATGACATTACCTGACTTACAATAAGCTTTATTCCACATATGAAATTCCTGCAACAATTTTAAGGACCAATTATACTTCATTTTGGTTTTTGCATTAAAATGTAATTTATTAAATTATTCAACATAAATAGATATTAAAGATTTGTAACACCTTTGATTTTTCATTTATTTATACTGTTATTGTGGGGGGGGGGAATAGGAGAAGGTGGCAGAGAGGGATACAGGGAGGGATACAGAGAAGGATACAAAGTTAGATGACATTATTGTCTTTCTAGACTGCCAGTCTATTAAAAACTGTGGACTCACAAAAGAAATGAGAGTTTTGGACATATGAATTTAGAACAAAATTACCACTATGATAAAATCTTGGTAAATGGAGTCATGATCCTTGCAAGTTCCTAAATTTGGTAGTAAGAAATACTGAAATGTCACTCTCTGAGACCGAAGGCTATGTACTTAGGTGGATCCCTCCCACCTCTGTAATTATGGTCAATCATAATGTTATAACCAATTTTAGATGAAAGATACATCCTGTTAGGCATAAACCAAGTCACTGTAGGTACAATTATTTTTTCCTGACAAACAAGTAGCCTTGTAGCTTAGCAATCTTCTTTATAGTTGCATTAGTCATATGACACTGCTTTGACCAATTACATGCAGACAAAAACTGTACATGCCGCTTCCAGGTGTGGTCCATCAGACTTCCTTTATGACCTTTAGTTCTCTTCTCCCACAGACCAACTGGAAATGAACACTCTTGGTAACTGTTGGAGCATCACCATGATGTCTACAAGGTGTTTCTATAGGATTCCTTAGTTTGTATGTCCCTCTTCTCATCCCTTACTACTTTATTTGAGCATGAAATAAACTAACATTGGGTCAAGCCTCTAAAATTCTATGACTTATCTCCTTGTTGCTTTTGCGGTTTACTCACCAAGTTACGTTTGACTCTGCAACCCCCTACGTGGCTCCTCTGTCTATGGGATTTCCCAGGCAAGAATGCAGAATTAGGTTGCTATTTCTTTCTCCAGGGAATCTTTCTGACCCAGGGGTGGAACCACATATTTTTCATTGGCAGGCGGATTCTTTACTGCAGAGCCATCAGGGAAGCTTATCTCTTACAGCATCCAATTTTACATTATGAATGCTATCATATTTTTGACTAGTATTCAAACGTGGTTGAAACCAAGAAGATTGAATTCTTTAGCATCCCTGATTTCATACATTTGGTTTTGGCATCATTAAGCTGCACCTGTAATGAACTGATAACTGTGTTTATTCTGAGAATATCACCTTGTTTGAGACAGCTGCAATATGGTCTTAGTGTTAACATGGACCATGGTCTTTAGTGCTGTTTGATATCTTTGGACTCTTTACTAGAAGAATGTCTGAAAGATTAGTTCAGCAATTAAAGACTTACAAGAAAAACATATTGAAATTCCCTGGTGGTTCAGTAGTTAAGAATCAGACTTCCAATGCAAGGCACGCTGGTTCAGTCCCTAGTTAGGGAACTAAGATTACATATGTTGCAGGGCAACTAAGTCTGTGCATAGCAACCACTGAGACTGCAGGGTCTGGAGGAGCCTTTGTGCTGCAACTAGAAAGAAGTCTCTGTGCCACAATAAAAGATTTCATATGCTGCAACTAAACCCGATTCACACCCAAATAAATAAATAAATATTTTTTTCAAAAGAGAAAGAAATACCCCCATTATGTGGAAGAGTGGTCTGGTTGGAGTTGTTTAAGAAACAAAATCCACACATGGATTGGAAAAATACTATTGTTAGGGGAAGCACACTGATTGAAACTGCCCACCCTGGCCAGGCATCATGGTAACCATTTGCATGATTTGTTTTATGACAGGAGGTCCTGGTAAGGATCGCAGAACTAATAAGCCCCCACCAACTTGAAGAGTTTGGGAAAGGTCAAAAGGAGGCACCACATGTCCAACCACCTCCCAGAATCCTTCTTTCTGGCATCCATTTTGGCTGAACAAGGGGTAGATCTCCAGGAAGGACTCAGAGTCAGAATGTTCAGCTAACAACAACCTGGAAACTAATCCCATCACCTTAAAACCCTAGACTGCAAGCCGTGTGACAGGCTGTTCTCCTGGGTCCTTTTACCTTGCTGCTCTCCAACCAGGTGCCCTTTCCCAATAAAATCCCTTGCTTTGTGCATGTGTCTTCTCAGACAATTAATTTCCAAGTGTTAGATAAGAAAACACTTTCAGGACCTGCGAGGGGTCCCCCTTCCTGCAACACTATGCTGGCCAAAACCAAGAATAATATACAGGGGAATTTAATCTTAAAATCTAATTTACTTGGATGTTGACTCTTTGAAGTTTAATTTTCAAGACAATTTGATATTCTTTTTTTTATACTCATGATTTTTTTTAATATAAATTTATTTAATTGGAGGTTAATTACTTTACAATATTGTACTGGTTTTGCCATACATCAACATGAATTCACCACAGGTATATACGTGTTCCCCATCCTGAAACCCCCTCCCTCCTCCCTCCCTGNTCCCCCTTCCTGCAACACTATGCTGGCCAAAACCAAGAATAATATACAGGGGAATTTAATCTTAAAATCTAATTTACTTGGATGTTGACTCTTTGAAGTTTAATTTTCAAGACAATTTGATATTCTTTTTTTTATACTCATGATTTTTTTTAATATAAATTTATTTAATTGGAGGTTAATTACTTTACAATATTGTACTGGTTTTGCCATACATCAACATGAATTCACCACAGGTATATACGTGTTCCCCATCCTGAAACCCTCTCCCTCCTCCCTCCCTGTACCATTCCTCTGGGTCATCTCAGTGCACCAGCCCCAAGCATCCAGTATCATGCATCGAACCTGGACTGGCGATTCATTTCATATTATAAATGTTTCAATGCCATTCTCCCAAATCATCCCACCCTCTCCATCTCCCACAGAGTCCAAAAGACTGTTCTATACATCTGTGTCTCTTTAACTTGTAACTTCTTAATAATAGAACAGTAATAAGTGAAATTACATTAAAATTGAGCCTTCTGGGTGTTGCATTGAATGTTAGTCAATACTAGTCTTTACTGGCAAATAGTTATTTTAAACTCTTTTGGAGAGAATGATTTGACATAATTAAGAATAGGCATAGAGTAGCAAGTGAATTTTCACTCTTTAGACCAGGGTACACTATAACTGAGTTCAGTTTAATGGACTTTCTTGATTGGGTTCAGAATCTTGCTGGTGTGAAAGCTACACTGAGCATCATCGATCCCAGGGTGACACTCAGGGGAGCAGTAACTGGTCTAAGAGCAAAAGTCTTGCTTTCTGACAGCAAGACAATAGTGACAGGCCATTTATCAGGAATAAAAGTAATAGTATGTCCTCCTTTCCTCTGACATCTGTGTCTATTGACAAGTTGATTCTGAACTCTGTCAAGGGAGAGGAATTCAATTTTCTAGAACCCAAAAATCCTATATCTTGCTATGTTGCAGGTACTCTGCCCTGGAAAACATAAGCATGAATGATGACTTGGGACTGAAAGAGAATAACAGCAAGAAAATGTGTCAATTTAGACATGAAAAGACAAAGATTAATTTTAATTTCTCTTCTGCCATCACTAATAGATGAATATGAGAAAATAACTTGGAAATCTTTGTTTTTTAAAAAATCAACTTGCACTCAATTTATATATTTCTTTCCTTTGNCAGCAAGAAAATGTGTCAATTTAGACATGAAAAGACAAAGATTAATTTTAATTTCTCTTCTGCCATCACTAATAGATGAATATGAGAAAATAACTTGGAAATCTTTGTTTTTAAATCAGCCTGCACTCAATTTATATATTTCTTTCCTTTAACCATAATGGCTGAAAAATTTCTCCCTGACTTGACTCAACTTTAGAAAGATTTCTTTTTGACCATAGGCCTCCAGTCTCCTTTTCCTCTGCCTGTCCTCCGAATGTGCTAGCAATCCAGAGTCAAGGATATAAACTTTTCCGAGATGAGCAATGTCTGTTTCTCTACCTACAGGGTACAGCTATTAGGAGTTCAAACCAGAGCAGAAGTTGTTTTCCTGAGGTTTTATTTGTTGCCAGATACTGAATTTCAATTCCATTTCTTATCTCATTACAATTTTCCAGTATGAAAATTTTCCTTCAGAGACTTCCCTTAGATCCAAATTACAGCAGTATCGAGGCCCCAACATAAAGTGTACGAGTCTTCTCCATAGAGAGCAGTTCTGTCTTTGGAGGTCGCAGGATCCTGACCTCCTGATTTCTGAGTCTTGCAAATGCAGAGTTCTACCTCTCTGTTGTCTTTATTGCACTGGCAAATGCTCCCAGTCAGAAGCAACTCCTGATCACGAAGGCTCTGAACATCTCTGTTCCTTACCTAGTATTACGGTTGCATTGTCTTTGATGATCAGAAAATATTTTCTCTTTAAAAATCAACCTGCACTCTATATATTTTCTCCCCTACTTGATTAAACTTTGGAAAGATTTCTTCTTGATCATAGGCCTCCAGTCTTTTAATCCTTTACTTCTTTTTTATATTTAAAAAGAAATGAATAGGAACTTGGCTGAGACCTCTGTGCTTGACTTGCTTGCTGGTAGGCTTTGAGTTTTACAGAGTGAACAAGGAGATAGTGAATTGCTATGTTGAAGACTGTTTGGTACAACTGAAGTATTACCATTTCAAGTGTTTTATAAAACATATTATTAATTATTGTTCTACAACTACTGTGAAAGCATAAGGAAACACCCTTTATTTAAACTTTATTAAATTTGTTACAATATTGCTTCTGTTTTATGTTTTGGTTTTTTGACTACCAGGCATGTCAGATTTCAACTCCCCAAGGAAGGTTTGAAGCCACATCCTCTGCATTGAAAGGCAAAGTCTTAACCACTGGACCAGCAGGGAAGTCTAGGAAAACATCTTTTAGAGCAAAGACTAGAAGTGAGTGAAATTAATTTCCCCAAGAAATAACATGAGTTAATGGAAAGTCTTTGAAAGAAATTAGAAAACCACTCCAGGCTCATGACTAAAGAAGATTTTAGAGTATAGAAAGTATGTTATATTGTTTGGTGCTTGATAAGAAAAAAAATCCAAAATTTTGGCCACCAGATGCAAAGAACTGACTCATTGAAAGAGATCCTGATGCTGGGAAAGATTGAAGGCAGGAGAAGAAGGGGACGACAGAGGATGAGATGGTTGGATGGCATCAACCGACTGGACAGGGAAGCCTGGCGTGCTACAGCCCATGGGGTTGCAAAGAGTCAGACATAACTGAGCCCCTGAACTGAACTGAACTGAAGAAAAAAAGGTGACGTAAAACTTTTTTTTTTTTTTTTTGGAATTTTAATGTTGAAATAACATTTAGTGGTATTTTAGCTCAGTTTTCCTTTCTGCAGAAACTTGGTTTTTATGTAGTAGTCTTTCTACCCAGAACAAAGTTGGAAACTTATAATTTGATAAAACATCACCTTCTATGCTGAACAAATCTGATCACTAAAAATATTGTAATTAGCCTCCAATTAAAATAAATAAATTTAAGTTAAAAAATAAATAAAAGCAATAAAAAGTTTTTTCCAGTAACATAACTGCCAATGTTTATGACACAGTGATACATGTATGTGTATATATACATGTGTATGTATCTATACACACACACACACACACACACACATATACATATATATATANCCAATTAAAATAAATAAATTTAAGTTAAAAAATAAATAAAAGCAATAAAAAGTTTTTTCCAGTAACATAACTGCCAATGTTTATGACACAGTGATACATGTATGTGTATATATACATGTGTATGTATATATACACACACACACACATATATATAAATTTTAAAAAAATACTTGTTTCAATATGTTTAGAAGACTAACATAAAATCGATGAAAATGTAACAAATTCTTGTTCAGGCCGAATGAACTAGCTTCCATAATGTAATGTTCATGATAAAGGCTCAATAATATTTTTCAAATATTTTTTATATGATCACTAATAACCCAGTTTTATTTCTAAACTGAGGAAAGATGTCCACTTAGCAAATCTGAGTTAATATGATCATATGCCTTAGACTTGGCCAACATTTTATTTTTCTTTCTTCCTTTCCTCCTCCTGCCTCCTCTCTCTCCTTCCCCCTTTCTTCCCCCAACCACTCTCCCCTTCAGTTGCTTTCCTGTAGATACAAACCTCTATTTTGAAGAATTCAGCCTGATTCAATAAATTGACTGAACACATTTTCATATTTTAAACCTAGAACTTATTAACATTATTGAGTTATGCCTAAAGCCATTTCTGATTGTTCATCTAACTCTTTTAAAGCTAATTATTATTAGAAGTTTTATCAAGCATCACAGTGGGTTAACCAGGTCAATTAAGACAATGGCGTTCAGAACACATATTAAACAATCCATAGTATTTTTTATACGCTTTAAATTATGAATCTAGATTCACTTATTTGTCATGATTTATTTTACTAAATAATTAAATAAATTGCCTAAAACTGAATATATGAAAACTCTGTTACATTCAAACTTTCCAAAGAGTACAATGACTTTAAACATTTCAAATTGTGAAAATGATTCTATATATTTTTATTCTGAAGATATATGAATAAGAATACTGTACACATTTCAAGTATTTTTTCTTTAAATATTTTTTTAATTTTTTATCTTTCTTTTCATATTTATTTTTCAAAATAAAAAATGAATTTTGTGATTTTGTTGTGAATTTCAATTTAAATTTTTGTAAACACATATACTCTGTAGGTTTTAATCTCTGTGATATATAATGGTTTAATTGTTTTCTACAATGTCTCAAACGTTCAGTAAACAGAGTTTTAAAAGTATTAAAAATTAGAATTTTTTTTGTACCCAGTTTTTAAAAAAATATAAAAGGATTGGAGTTAGAATATCCATTTTTCATATTTAAACAGAACTTAACTTCTTAAAAACAAGTTCTTCTTTTAGATAATTTCAGCATTTCTTCTGCAATCTTACTGTTAAATTTAGTTTAAATCCTTCTGATCTATCATTGTCATCATTTCTAATTAGAGACTTCAGTTCCGTTCAGTTCAGTTCGGTTGCTCAGTCGTGTCCAATTTCTTTGCGATCTCATGAATCAGCAGCATGCCAGGCCTCCCTGTCCATCACCATCTCCCGGAGTTCACTCAGACTCATGTCCATCGAGTCAGTGATGCCATCCAGCCAGCTCATCCTCTGTCCTTCCCTTCTTCTCCTGCCTTTAATCCCTCCTAGCATCAGAGTCTTTTCCAATGAGTCAACCCTTCACAAGAGGTGGCCAAAGTATTGGAGTTTCAGCTTTAGCATCATTCCTTCCAAAAAAATCCCAGGGCTGATCTTCTTCAGAATGGACTGATTGGATCTCCTTGCAGTCCAAGGGACTCTCAAGAGTCTTCTCCAACACTACAGTTCAAAAGCATCAATTCTTCGGCACTCAGCCTTCTTCATAGTCCAATTTTCAAATCCATACATGACCACAGGAAAAACCATAGCCTTGACTAGATGGACTTTAGTCGGCAAAGTAATGTCTCTGCTTTTGAATATGCTATCTAGGTTTGTCATAACTTTTCTTCCAAGGAGTAAGCGTTTTTTAATTTCATGGCTGCAGTCATCATCTGCAGTGATTTTGGAGCCTCAAAACAAAAAGTCTGACACTGATTCCACTATTTCCCCATCTATTTCCCATGAAGTGATGGGATCATATGCCATGATCTTTGTTTTCTGCATGTTGAGCTTTAGGCCAACTTTTTCACTCTCCATTTTCACTTTCATCAAGGGTCTTTTTAGTTCCTCTTCACTTTCTGCCATAAGGGTGGTGTCATCTGCATATCTGAGGTTATTGATAATTCTCCCAGCAATCTTGATTCCAGCTTGTGTTTCTTCCAGTCCAGCATTTCTCATGATGTACTCTGCATATAAGTTAAACAAGCAGGGTGACAATATACAGCCTTGACATACTCCTTTTCCTATTTGAATCCAGTCGGTTGTTGCATGTCCAGTTCTAACTGTTGCTTCCTGACCTGCATACAGATTTCTCAAGAGGCAGGTTAGTTGGTCTGATATTCCCATCTCTTTTAGAATTTTCCACAGTTTATTGTGATCCACACAGTCAAAGGCTTTAGTATAGTCGATAAAGTATAAATAGATGTTTTTCTGGAACTCTTTTGCTTTTTTGATGATTCAGTGGATGTTGGCAATTTGATCTCTGGTTCCTCTGCCTTTTCTAAAACCAGCTTGAACATCAGGGAGTTCACGGTTCATGTATTGCTGAAGCTTGGCTTGAAGAATTTTGAGCATTTATTTACTAGCCTGTGAGATGAGTGTAATTGTGCAGTAGTTTAAGCATTCTCTGGCATTGCCTTTCTTTGGGATTGGAATGAAAACTGACCTCCTAAAAAAGAATAAGAAATGATATTCCTGTATGAAAACTTCTCAATGTTTTCAGCTAAATCTGGTATTTTAAAATTTTCTAAGACTTTGTAACTTGAACATAACTAAGTCAGTTTTCTTCTCATTAAATTATATACAGTTTTAGCAACTGCTGGTTTTCTTTTTTAATATAAATTTATTTATTTTAATTGGAGGTTAATTACAACATTTTATTGGTTTTGCCATACATCAACATGAATCCACCACAGGTATACACATGTTCCCCATCCTGAACCCCCCTCCTCCTTCCTCCATGTACCATCCCTCTGGGTTGTCTCAGTGCACTGGCCCCAAGCATCAAGTATCATGCATCAAACCTGGACTGATGATTCATTACATATATGATATTATACATATTTCAATGCCAGTTTCCCAAATCATCCCACCCTCTCCCTCTCCCACAGAATCCAAAGGACTGTTCTATACATCTCTGTCTCTTTTGCTGTCTCGCATACAGTATTATCATTACCATCTTTCTAAATTCCATATGTATGCATTAGTATACTGTATTGGGGGAGAAGGCAGAGGCACCCCACTTCAGTACTCTTGCCTGGAAAATCCCATGGACAGAGGAGCCTGGTGTGCTGCAGGCTTAATTATTTATTATATATATCAGCTTAGTTATATATTATTAATATAAATAAATGTATATTAAAAAAGAAAACCAGCAATTGCTAAAGGAGTCAGATACAACTAAGCGACTTCATTTTCAATTTTCACTTTTCACTTTCATGCATTGGAGAAGGAAATGGCAACCCACTCCAGTGTTCTTGCCTGCCTGGTGGGCTACCGTCTATGGGGTCGCACAGAATCGGACATGACTGAAGCGACTTAGCAGCAGCAGCATACTGTATTGGTGTTTTTCTTTCTGGCTTACTTCACTCTGTATAATAGGCTCCATATTCATCCACCTCATTAGAACTGATTCAAATGTATTATTTTTAATGGCTGAGTAATACTGTATTGTATATATGTACCACAGCTTTCTTATCCATTCATCTGCTGATGGATATCTAGGTTGCTTCCATTTCCTAGCTATTATAAACAGTGCTGTGATGAACATTGGGGTACACATGTCTCTTTCAATTCTGATTTCCTCAGTGTGTATGCCCAGCTGTGGGACTGCTGGGTCATAAGGCAGTTCTATTTCCAGTTTTTTCTGAGGAATCTCCACACTGATNGGGTACACATGTCTCTTTCAATTCTGATTTCCTCAGTGTGTATGCCCAGCTGTGGGACTGCTGGGTCATAAGGCAGTTCTATTTCCAGTTTTTTCTAAGGAATCTCCACACTGATCTCCATAGTGGCTGTACTAGTTTGCATTCCCACCAACAGTGCAAGAGGGTTCCCTTTTCTCCACTGCGGGGGGCACTCCACAGAAAGAGTAGAGGCAGTGAAACTTCCCTCAGCAAAGCCGAGGGGTCCCAAGGAGAGGTGAGCCTGCTGTCCGCCAACCCAGCCCCTCGGTGAGTGAGAGACAAGCAGACGCGACAGGGGTTCCGTCAAAGCAGTTCCGCTTTATTGTTGCAAACTCCCAGCTTATATAGACAAGCAGGAGGGTTTTAGGAGGGACTTTCCATAGTTGCACCAATCACGTTAAAGGTCAAATTGTCATGTCCCTTCATTATAACAAGAGTCTATGGAGGTCACACACTGTCTACGTGCACAGAAATCAAGAGAGCCAATCAAAAAACTTTGACAAACAACATAGACCACACCCCCATCTCTTCCACCAGGCGCCATTTTAGGTTTTCCACCTCAAAGCTAGCCCCTTTGTTTTTAAGGTTTCCCATTTAGGGCCCCACACTCCACACCCTCTCCAACATTTATTGCTTGTAGACTTTTGGATGGCAGCCATTCTAACTGGCATGAAATGGTACCTCATTGTGGTTTTGATTTGCATTTCTCTGATAATGAGTGATGTTGAGCATCTTTTCATGTGTTTGTTAGCCATCCATATGCCTTCTTCAGAGAAATGTCTATTTAGTTCTTTGGCCCATTTTTTGATCAGGTCATTTATTTTTCTGGAATTGAGCTACAGGAGTTGCTTGAACATTTCTGAGATTAGTTGTTTGTCAGTTGCTTCATTTGCTATTATTTTCTCCCATTCCAAAGGCTGTCTTTTCACTTTGCTTATAGTTTCCTGTCTTGTGCAGAAACTTTTAAGTTTAATTAGGTCCCATTTATTTTTGCTTTTATTTCCAGTATTCTGGGAGGTGGGTCAAAGAGGATCCTGCTTTGATTTATGTTGGAGAGTGTTTTGCCTATGTTCTCCTCTAGGAGTTTTATCATTTCTGGTCTTACATTTAGATCTTTAATCTATGTTGAGTTTATTTTTGTGTATAGTTGTAGAAAGTGATCTAGTTTCATTCTTTTAAAACTGGTTGATCAGTTTTCCCAGCACCACTTGTTAAAGAGATTGTCTTTTATCCATTGTATATTCTTACCTCCTTTGTTGAAGATAAGGTGTCCATAGGTATGTGGAGTTATCTCTGGGCTTTCTATTTCATTCCATTGATCTACATTTCTGTCTTTGTGGCAGTACCATACTGTCTTGATGACTGTGGCTTTGTAGTAGAGCCTGAAGCTAGGCAGGTTGATTCCTCCAGTTCCATTCTTCTTTCTCAAGATTGCTTTCATGATTAAAGGTTTTTCCTATTTCCATACAAAGTGTGAAATTACTTGATCTAGCTCGGTAAAGAAATACCATTGGTAGCTTGATAGGGATTGCACTGAACCTGTAGATTGCTTTCTGTAGCGTCCTCATTTTCACTAAATTGATTCTTCTGATCCATGAACATGGTATATTTCTCCATCTATTAGTGTCCTCTTTGATTTCTTNCTATATATAGGTCTTTTGTTTCTTTAGGTAGATATATTCCTAAGTATTTTATTCTTTTCGTTGCAATGGTGAATGGAATTGTTTTCTTAATTTCTCTTTCTGTTTTCTCATCATTAGTGTATAGGAATGCAAGGGATTTCTGTGTGTTGATTTTATATCCTACAACTTTACTATTTTCATTGATTAGCTCTAGTAATTTTCTGGTGGAGTCTTTAGGGTTTTCTATGTCATCTGGAAACAGTGAGAGTTTTACTTCTTCTTTTCCAATCTGGATCCTTTTATTTCTTTTTCTGCTCTGATTGCTGTGCCCAAACTTCCAAAACTATGTTGAATAGTAGCAGTGAGAGTGGGCACCCTTGTCTTCTTTCTGACTTTAGGGGAAATACTTTCAATTTTTACCATTGAGGATAATGTTTGCTGTGGGTTTGTCATATATAGCTTTTATTGTGTTGAGGTATATTCCTTCTATTCCTGCTTTCTTCAGAGTTTTTATTTTAAATGGATGTTGAATTTTGTCAAAGGCTTTCTCTACATCTATTGAGATAATCATATGAATTTTTGAATTGAATTGTAGTTGATTAAAATTGTGACAGTTTCAGAAGTAAAGAAAAGCATTTCAGTTACACACATACACACATGTACAAGTACATATACACATATACACATGTAAGTATGTATATGTGTGTGTTTGTATATATATATATATATATATATATATATGTATGTATATTTTTTTCATTATAGATTATTACAAGGTATTAAATATAATGCCTTGTACTGTACAGCAGGACTTGTTGTTTACCAACTTAATATGTAGTAGTGTGTATCTGTTAATCCCAAATCCTTAATTTATCCCTTCTTCCCCTTCCCCCTTTGGCAACCATAAGTTTGTTTCCTAAGTTGAGAGTNTACACATCTAAATATAGTACCTTGTACTGTACAGCAGGACTTGTTGTTTACCAGCTTAATATGTAGTAGTGTGTATCTGTTAATCCCAAATCCTTAATTTATCCCTTTTTCCCCTTCCCCCTTTGGCAACCATAAGTTTGTTTTCTAAGTTGAGAGTCTGTATTTGTTTTCTAAATAATTTAATTTGTGTCATTTTTTCAGAATCGACATGTGATATCATATTTGTCTTTCTCTGATATCATATGATACAAGTGATATCATAAGATATTTAAGATACCTGTCTGAGTTGCTTACCAAATATGATAATCTCTAAGTCCATCCATA
>SJYW01044465.1:0-12031 GCA_006410735.1 Raphicerus campestris | reverse complement strand
CAACAAATGAGTCAGGGAGCTTATCATTATTGAACTAATATAATACTGAATTTGTTCAGAGAACTAATCTAATACTGAATTTATTCAGAGAAAACATATTTCAAATAGTCTGTAAAAGGTAAAGTGGATCTATGTCATATTACTATAAGATTTGAAAGAAATATATATCTTCTAAAGGATATGTAGAGTACCTTCTCTATGTAAGGTACAGTTCTGGGCTTTGTGGAGAACACAAGGAGGAGTCAGATGTCATTCTTGCTTCAAGAAACATATACTATACTAAGGTTTAATAGACAAAAGAGCATCTTTTCTCTAGGAAAAACACTATGCCTATTCTCTTTACTGAAATTTTAACCTCACTGCTTTCATTCTCAACCATTTTATTCTAGTGAATTCAACCTGCTATAATAGAAATATCACAGATTAAGAGGCTTAGAAACACAGAAATATGTTTCTCACAAGACCAAGACTAGCAATTCCAAGGTCAAAGTATAGGTATATTTGGTTTCTGGTGAGAGCACACTTCCTTATAGATGGCTGTCTCCTCATGATGTCCTCATGCAGCAGTAGTGTGGGAATTCTCTGGGGTTGCTTTAGGATACTGATCCCATCCATGAAGGCTCTATCTGCATGGCCTACTTATGTCCTCAAAGTCTCTCTTTTTAGTACTTTGGGGGTTAGATTTCAAAATTTCAACACATGAATTTTGGGGAGACACAAACATTTAAATCATATACACATATAAAGAGGTGAAGACACAAAAACAAACAAAATTCTACTTTAAATATCCTATTGTTTTCAACTGCAGAAATATTGCAATTTAATTTTCCTTTTAAGTGATTCATTGGAGTAATTCATTCACATCCAATGCATCTAAACCCAAGACCATTCAGTGTAAAGTTGATTACTCAACATATGCAAAGAAGTATTTCTTCAGAATGTTCCATTTGTTTTCGTCACAGAACTTAGTGCAGTTGTTGGAGAGGTAGACATAGATGTATATATACATAAACCCACAACTCCTTTGATAGCTCAGATGGCTGAGAAGAGCACCTTAGGTGTTNAATGTTCCATTTGTTTTCGTCACAGAACTTAGTGCAGTTGTTGGAGAGGTAGACATAGATGTATATATACATAAACCCACAACTCCTTTGATAGCTCAGATGGCTGAGAAGAGCACCTTAGGTGTTTAATGCAGGAGATGTGGGTTTGATCCTTGGGTCAGAAAGGTCCCCTGGAGAAAGAAAAGACAACTCACTCCAGTATTCTTGCCTGGATAATTCCAAAAACAGAGGAGCCTGGTGGCTGTAATCCACAGAGTCACAAAAATAAGACAGGACTAAAGTGACTTAGCATGTATGCCTGCAAATTTATTTAAATAAGCATTCTGTGAGGCAAGTAATTTAAGTCCACTAAAAGAGTTGAACATTTTCTTAAATGTTCTGTTTAAGAGAACTGCATGCATTGTATATTTTTTGAAACAAACAGTATACCCACTCCAGTATTTTGCCTGGGAAATCCCATGGACAGAGGAGCCTGGTGAATCACAGTTCATGAGGTGCAAAGAGTTGGGCATGACTGAGCACATACACATGCATACACACACCCACACACATATATATGTATATATGCTTTTTCTGTGTAATGTTACCCATGTAAAGAAATTTTAAACTCAATGGAAGAAGAAGCTTGTTTTGTTACTTAATATTTAGTTTTCAGCCAAGATTCTGCCTTATAACACAAAATTCAGTAAAAAGTTTTGGAATTCATTAATGGACAAATAAACAAGAGAATAGTTAATAGGTGAAATTATCTATTCTGGTACAATTTTGTATTTTTGGCTAGCATCTTTTCTTCCCCTTTAAGCTCCCTTTGTTTTATTTTGAATCATTAAACAGAAATTTCCTGAATGATGTGGACATTTGTCTCAAAATGCTTTGAACAACAATATGAGATTTGGAATGGAGTCCAACGGAAAAAAATATAGAGCAGACCCTTTATCTTGTCTGTAACTGATGAATGTGCAGTACTTCCACTGGTGCAGCTCTCTGTGACCATAGCTCCAGTTTAATTGTTTGGTCATATGTTTAGAGGTTGATAACACTATCCCAAACTGTAGAGGGTCTGAGAGTTATTTTCACTTACTTGCAAGCTAAAAAGTGAGTCAGTCATGGTTTCACAGGTGCTGATAAAAGACACAGACTCCCAATTTTGAAATAAAATACAATTTCTTATTCACAACAATAGCTGGAGTCAACAATGTGTGCGTGTGTTTGAGAGAAAGAGAGAGAGTTCTCTGAGCCCTAATTTCCACATGAAGACACAGAAAAAAGGCAGAGAATATCTGTAACACCATGAGTTGCACTAGAAGAGAAGGAAACATGTTTGTACTTTGACCTGAAGGAACATACTGTCTTCCAAGTATGTTCAGTACACAAACGTCCTTCAACAGATAAGACAGGACAAATAATAAGGGCAGAAACATAAGAGGCCAATATAAATTGTCTACCCAAAACACAAAAATTGTTAGAGATCTCCCATATGGAACAGAGTCTGAAAATACAGCGGGATTGTTACCGACAGAGGAGAGGTCCGACTGTTTGGTGCTCAGAAGCCAATAAATAGGCCAGGTTGGCAGAAAGGAAAGTTTGCTTTATTTCAGATGCCACCACCTGGGGGTGGGGGTGGAGAGGGGTGTGGATATCTGTCCAAAGACCTACTCTCTCCACACTGGCAACCAATGGGGCAAGAGGTTTTATAGACAGAAGGAGGGGGCTACATGCAGGAAACAGCACTGTCAACAGTGACAGTCATCTTCAGATTGGTTATCAGTGGTCTGACCAGTGTCATCTCATTTGTTTGAGGTATAGTTCGTCTTCATTTCAGGGTTCTATTTGTTCCCATTTCTTTGAGGTTAATTCTCAGTATTGTGGCAGCGTATGTCATAGGTACAGTCTGGTGGTCATGTAATAAACTTCTTCACACTAGTTTTTAGCACCTATAAGACAGCTCACAGGATGCGGCTCAGCATATTACCTATAGCCCTTGAGAAAGAACTAAATGTCGTTGACCATGCTTAATGACTACATTATTATTATTTAATCTCTTTTGTCTGTTTTTCTTTATTTCTGCATTTCTCATTTATCTGACTAAACTTACTCTTTGACTAAAGTTTTCCACAGATGAAAGGAAGGCAGAGGTCATGGAGTGAAGCATGGGGGGAAGCAAGGTCCTTAGGATCCTGCTCTGTTTCACGCTATCACCTGGATAAGATAAGATGAACAATAGCCTGCTAGGCTCCTCTGTTCATGAAATTTTCTAGGCAAGACAACTGGAGCAGGTTGCCATTTCCTTCCTCAGGGGATCTTCCTGAACCAGGGATCAAACCTGTTTCTCTTACATCTCCTGAATCAGCAGGTGGGTCCTTTACCACTAGTGCCACCTGGGAAGCTCTGATTAAGGACTGTGAGGGATCACATCTTATTAGACAATTCTGGGATCCAGTAAAACTCAGCCAAGCTTTATAAAATTGAAACAAAAAGCCTTGATCAAAATCTGAGCTCAACTATACAAGATGTGTGATTATAATTCTAGTCCCTGTGGGGTTATCCCCCAGAGGCAGTTTCTCTAATTAAGTTGGAGTAGTTTCCTAAACAGCACAACCCCATTCACTCTAAAAGAGAAAATATATGCAAGAGGCAAAATGACACATGGAAGCATCCTGTTTTTTAGTGAGGTATAGAATTAATTCCTTTAGGATGAACTTATTCCACATTTGACTTCCCACTTGAAAGAAGACTAAAGTGACTCTGACCTAATAGAATTCCTGACCTAATTCCTAATAAAATTTAAATTGGAGATATGGCAAAAGGAAGATTACACAATACTATAAAATATGGGAAATTTCAATTAGACAAGCAATACATTTCAAAGTACTTTTGTTCTTGTTAATATGACAGACTCTTCACCTAATCATAATTTTATTTTGATACTGTACAGTGACTTCAAATGCACTAAAAATTTAAGAAATTACCTTATCAGATCACAGGGAGTCTGGTAGTTAATGATGAAAATACTTTAAAAAGGATGGCTTACCAATTATTAATAAATTTGGAGTTTGGTAATGAAACATGACAACACTTAGAACAAGAGGGCAAAGAAGTAGGACAAAGCTGTAAAATACAATCAAAAGATAATACTTTTAGGCCTGGTAAAGAAAAAGTCATTCTTTACAAACTGTGGCTGTTGATATTTTATAACTAATTTTACAAATAAGGACAGAAAGGCTCACCTAAGCTGCAGCCAAAATCTTACACAAAGCAGCAGGAAAATGATGCTTTCCTACAGAATAGATTTTTCTAAATGGCCATATTAAAGGATAGGATAAATGATGCATTGAGAGTCTCTAACTACAAGATTTATACACTGACTTATAATGTTTTCAAAATAATGGATATTATTCATCAGCTTTTATCAAAGACAAGAAAAAAATCATTAATGGGCTCTTTTTATAAAAGGAGGTAAACAACAACAAGAAACTAGGGAAGGCCTATTAAAAGCAAAGATTGAACATAGGTATTGTTAAAGCATGAATACAGAGGATAGAAGTTCTAGAACAGAACGAAGAAAGCGTAGCCAGATGGCAGAGTAGAAAGAAAGGAACTCAGTAAATTTAGAAGAATTACTCATCATCCAGAGATTGTAAGGAGTGGGGACTGGGAGTGGGGGATGGGGAGANAAAGCATGAATACAGAGGATAGAAGTTCTAGAACAGAACGAAGAAAGCGTAGCCAGATGGCAGAGTAGAAAGAAAGGAACTCAGTAAATTTAGAATTACTCATCATCCAGAGATTGTAAGGAGTGGGGAGTGGGAGTGGGGGATGGGGAGAGCAAGAGCGAGTAAGAGAGACCTTAAAAGCAGAAATAGAAAGCAGGTAGACCAAAGGAGAGTTTACAACATTTTAACCTCTTTAATAAAGAACTTCATATGATTAAACACAGATAAGTCACTTACTACAATAGGTGTCACTTCAAACTCGCACAGAGTTGTAATGAGGAAAATTACCTGCAAATGAAAATTTTAAAAAAATAGTTTACTTTGTTTAATTAGTTCTACTAGATAGCAGATAGAAGTGAAGACAAAGCATGATGTCACACCAGGGAAGAATATTACTTCTGTTTTAAAAAAGAAGGTGAATTGCAAGCTACATTACCTGGGATTGCTCCTCTTAAGTCATGTGTGAATCTTATAGTTACAAATCCACAACGCATCATTTATTCTCCTTTTTAATGCTACCATTTGGAAGGGTCCATGATTTAAGATGACTTATTTTCCTGTGTCTTTCTGTTCTGCACTTAGCATTCTTTACCTACCAAACCCTCTAAGAGTCTCTACCTTAGATGAAACTTTGAGTCTGAAGAAAATCCAGGCAATATACAAGGAAATAGCAATATAAATAAAATAATTACATCTTTGATTATATATATATATATATATATATATAATCTATGGATGCCACAGCAAATTGATGTAAGTGCAATGTTAAGAGTCTGGATTTCTTTATAAAGAATTCTGTCCTACACAGAAATTGACACTTAGGGAAAATAATTACTGGAAGACGTCTTGTACCATGTAAGAATATTCTACCACGGGGTGACCAAATGTTCCAGTTGTGATTATTTCTCTGTTCAGTTGTCATGAATTAAGCCTGGGTTTTAGTCATTGTGTTAAAACCTGGTAATAAAAACAACCACATATACCTTCAACCTTTCTTCTCTTGGCTAATAAAACGTGTATGTAAGACAAGTGTTTCAAGTGTTGTCGATGTGAGAAAATTTGTACCTAAGGGCTTAAATTAACATTACGAGCTAAAGGTTAGAGCTCTTTGTGATAGTTTACTTTTTTACAATGTTAAATATCTGGTTCTGCAAGGGTTATTCTACTCTGTGCCATTCACATCAGAAATGACTGTATTACTTGCTTTCATCAGTGTGTCATTTGGACAGAAGATTTAAGAGCCAACTTATAGTTAGTCATGTCTTTTTCCTTTCTGTAAGAGACTGTCAGTGTTCTAGACAGAGGTGATCCCTCAGGTTGGTCTTGGTGGGAGAATGGCATTAATAGATGGATACTTAGCATAAGTAAGGAAACAAAATGAACAAAACAACCAGTAGTTGTTGCAATCCACTGAGATTTAAAGTTTACTTGTTTCATCAGTGTGACATACTATCTTTTGATTGATANATCCCTCAGGTTGGTCTTGGTGGGAGAATGGCATTAATAGATGGATACTTAGCATAAGTAAGGAAACAAAATGAACAAAACAACCAGTAGTTGTTGCAATCCACTGAGATTTAAAGTTTACTTGTTTCATCAGTGTGGCATACTATCTTTTGATTGATAAACTCTTAACTGGCTTAAAAAATATTCCCCAAATACTCCCTCTTGAATTCAGGCCTCTTGTTAAAAACAAATAAACAAATAGAAAACATATATAACCTTGGAAATTCAACTGAATAACTGAATTCTCCCTGACACTCTAAGCTTATTTAATCAACTAGACTCAACAAGTTTGTATTGATTTCAACACTTCTAAATGATACTTACATCTCAACATAGACTATCAACTTCTTAAAGGTAAAAAACACAGTTTATACCCCCAGTAGNCTGACACTCTAAGCTTATTTAATCAACTGGACTCAACAAGTTTGTATTGGTTTCAACACTTCTAAATGATACTTACATCTCAACATAGACTATCAACTTCTTAAAGGTAAAAAACACAGTTTCTACCCCCAGTAGTTCCGCAGACATTCCTAACACTGTCTTTAATAAGCACTTTTTGATGTAAAATACTAATAAATAAGTTTTTTCTAAAAAAATGAGATATGCTTAGTTGAAAAAGAAAGTAAAACATAAGACTATGTTGAATAATGCTTACAAAGATTATAGGAAGATAAAGTAATTAAAATAGAGAAAATAGAGATTACACTTAAAGGAGAAATGACTAAGACAATGAATTTAAAAGATTATCATGAGAGATAAGAAAATAATAAATGAGGCATTTTTGGAAAATAGTAACAGGCGAGCAGAAGGCAAATTAATGCTACCTCCGTAATAATAGTAGTTCTTTTTGTGTTGTACCTTACTTATTTAAACTATTAAATACACAATGGAAACATTTATATTTAGGATTAAGTTTTCAATATTTTTTTCTATTTGAAAATGTGTCATAGAAAGAATGTCAGCCTAAAGATATAACCTACACTGTTCGAATGTCTAATTTGCAAATGCTGTTAAAGCAAACGTTAATGGTTTTATAAGGAATTAAACATGTTCACTAATGAAGATTTGTTTGAAATTCTAAAGTGAATGGTTGTGAACACTTTTTCTAATTCTGCCAGCTCTTTCCAGCTTTTTTTCTTTTAGCTCCCCATAGAAATAGTCTTTTTATGATATAATTAAATGTTGTTATTGTTTTGCTAGCTTTTGGCCTTTCTTTCCTGCTTTACTTTTTCCTCTCTTCTTCATCCTCTTCTATCCTGAATATTTTCTCCAATTAAGTTTTCATTTAGCAGTCAAACTGTCACTGCCCCACTATGAATATTTATCAACAAATTGCTTACCCAAGATATGAGACAATATCAATATTTAGAAGCTAGGAATTTAAATAATTTGTTTAAGCATACATTTAAAAATTTGTTTAACTATAAATTAATTGAATTTAGATATTTATAGAATTTATTCCAGATACTCAGGCTATCAACATGTTCAGAACACTTATTTTTGTTCCATGTTTAAATTAAAACATGGTTATTTTTAAAATAATGAAGAAATGTGAAGAAAAATTAAGCCATTGCTTTTAAGTTTTGAAATTTATTTCATTGATTAAAAAAATTTTAAAAAAACTAATTTAATAACATTTTTTCTTAAATGACAACAGTGGAGTTTTCTGAGTTGTATATTGTTAAAAGAACAACATGACCTCAGTTCCTTGTTTAAATTATCAGCTTAAAGGGTAATCATGGGAAATAGTGAGCCTTTGAATTAGTTATGAATGTATCAGTTATGAATGTATTATATAGTCTAAGGAGTTCCATATGGAGTTACTCCTTTTGTTTCGTTTCTTTTTTTTGTGAGCAGTAGGAGTCTGGTGGGCTGCAGTCTATGGGGTCGCTGAGGGTCAGACACACCTGAGAGACTTCACTTTCTCTTTTCACTTTCATGCATTGGAGAAGGAAATGGCAACTCACTCCAGTGTTCTTGCCTGGAGAATATCAGGGACGGGTTGACTGGTGAGCTGCTGTCTATGGGGTTGCACAGAGTCAGACACAACTGAAGCTACTTAGCAGCAGCAACAGCAAACTATACAAAGGAAATTAAACCTAAGAACTTTCACAGAAATTCTTAANAATGGCAACTCACTCCAGTGTTCTTGCCTGGAGAATATCAGGGACGGGTTGACTGGTGAGCTGCTGTCTATGGGGTTGCACAGAGTCAGACACGACTGAAGCGACTTAGCAGCAGCAACAGCAAACTATACAAAGGAAATTAAACCTAACAACTTTCACAGAAATTCTTAAGGATTTTCTGAGAAGGCAGCAAGGGCAAGAAAAACTTCGGCAAGGGTAATTACAAGTTTCAAATGGTCATCCCTTAATTATGAGAGGTTTTAAGTTCAAGTAATACATCTTTTTATAAATCTATCATATTTTATTAATTACCCCAAACTGCTCTCTTGAAATCATGAATTACCACTTACATTCTTTTCACATAGTTCATGTACTTAGTACTTAAAATGACCCTTATGATTTATAGGTAAAGGTATTTTACTAATTGGCTTATTTATATGTATATATAAATAATTGTATAAATTATATGTTTATATATGTAAATTCTGAATGTACATGTGTATGTATTCAGTAAAAAGTCTTCCTAGGTTAATGTTTTAAACCTACTATACTTGTTATAAAAAGACATAGACTTTATGGACTCTCCAAATCTCTGATTCTCAAATTCATATTGCATTTGTGAAATCATCAAACTAAATACATCAAACCCATCAAAGCCCATCGTATATAATAATGACTTAATGCACTACAGAGAATATATAGGATGTTCCAGCCTCAAGCATTATGGATTCATGTGAGTTAAGTTGACTTAGTCATGACTCATTCTTTGTGACCCTATGGATGGTAATCCACCAGGCCCCTGTGTCCATGGGATTCTCCAGGAAAGAATACTGGAGCAGGTTGCCATGCCCTCCTCCTCCTCCGGGGGATCTTTCCAACCCAGGAACTGAACCTATGTCTTTTATGTCTCCTGCATTGGCAGGTGGATTCTTTATAACTAGCACCACCTGGGAAGCCCTAATTATAGATTACTGAACTCAAATTTCCATCCCAATAGTGTTTTGTATGTGCCTGTGATTTATATGCCATGATCAAGTGGAAATGTTCTTTTGCTCAAAGCTTCCAGATGAGTATATGTGTATGACAGTTTCAGAAGAGGTAGTCTATAGACTAGTGACATAACATTATAGTTTAATATGCAGAACACTATAAATGTTGCTGCCATTTTACTTTCCTTAGTAAAACATCTCTTCCTTCAGTTATCAAGTATTTTACTTTATACTGAAGTGACAGAATAGTTTTAGAGAGTAAAAACAGCATAAATCCCAGAAGCCTTGATCATTTTGTTCTGTCAATTTTGGAGCATAAAATTAAGGTTTAAATGCAATATTAGTGGCATTTGAAGAAAAGCTAATTAAATATTTGCTTTAGTTTTAACACTTTAATAAGGTGATGAACAGTTGAAATCAGTGAAAATAGGGAGTTTACAATGAAAACAATAATCTCAAGTGTATAATGACCCACAGTGTCTTAATAGTGTATGTATGTGCACTCAGCAGTGTCTGACTCTCTGCAGTCTCATGGACTCTAGACTGCCAGACTCCTTTGCCCATGGAATTCTCCAGGCAAGAGTAGTGGAGTGGGTTGCCATTTCCTACTCCAGGGAATCTTCCTGACCTAAGGACTGAATCCCTGTATTTTGTGTCTCCAGCACTGGCAGGCAGATTCTTTACCACTAGCACCAAGGAAAGTATTAATAGGATCTGCTCAGTTTTGTGCCCATTGGATTAAGGCTTATCTAAGTTGTCTCCCACTCTACAGCAAATTATCTACTCAGATTTGCAAAAGCTAAAGATAATATGATATTGTCTAGAGAGAGGGTACAGAATCTAAGATCATTTAGTACTGAGTCCTTTTTATGCTTTGCTCCTTCACCCAGCTCTCTTGCTCTTCTAGACATATAGTCTAGACATATAGTTTTTCTCTCTTCCTCTGAAAATGGGATGCATTTCTCTCTCCTCATGTTTTCTTGTCTTCAGAAAAATAAAATCTTGCTTTACCAAAGTGAACTTATATTTCTCTTCTACAATTAATGGATTTTTTGGAACTTGAAACACTTCTTCCATGCCACTTAGGGTACTAGAAAAAAAGCAGAATGGTAAAAGAATATTCACAGATTTGTAGTTTTGGATGTAACTGTGCCATAATACATAATAATGTAATTAATTCAGAGTATTGCAGATTATAAGTTTTAAAATACTTGCTGGCATGTTGCAGAGAATGTTTTTATTTCAGTGACTTGAATACTATTTTCTATTATTTACTGATAGCACAAAAACATCTCAACAAAATACACAATACTTTGAATGGATATTATGCTTTTCCAATCACACATTGCAAAATAAGCTCTTAACAATTAGAATTTATTTAAATCACAAGACATGACTAAGTCAAGATTTCAACTTAGATATAAATAATTTTCATGGCATAATTCTCTCCACTCTGACCTTCTGCCTCTGACAGCTTTTCATTTTTAATTGAGGGTAGAAGGTACCATTTAGTTTACTTGGCAAATTTGTTTTCTTTTGTCAAATAATGATAAACTTAGTTGACTTTATGATAGTAATATCACAAAAAACATATTATTGAAATATAGTTACCAACAATTGTTGTACTGCTATAAGTAACAGCTAATTGTAGGAAGGATTAGTTTATAGCTCATGTTGGTATATTAACTTATAATTTTTTCTTGTCCAGATACATTTTTTCATCCCTCTTGGTCTTGGTATTGGCTGTTGTTTGATTGGTTTAAGAATTTTCTTTATACTCAATATAGATAAAAGTACCTTTGAACAAAATGTGGACTTAAAACACATACTGGACCCCCAGATATATATATATATTTTTTTAATCTACATGATAAACCAATGAGATTCTTCCCTGAAACATCTTAAGTAAACTCAGTAGAAAAGAAATGCTAACTTCCTCTTTGACAACAATAACGTTAAACACAATTTACCTTAAACTTCTGTGGTTATATTGCCAGATTTCAAGGAGAAAAAATAGCTGTAAGACAAAACCAGTATATAGAGGGAAGGAGAGACTGATGAAAGGCTCTGAAATGACCATCTAAGGCACTAGATGCATTTGTTCCTGAAGTCATTCCTTGGGCATAACCGGCAAATTCCTAATTTTGTTGTCTAAATTGCATTGTATTATTTTGCCACAGGTAACTGAAATAATTTTGATAAATATAGAAATTATTTTCGGAAAGTATGCTTTTAAAGTGACAGTACACAAAATATGATATGGACTAAGTAGAACTGAGGAGAGAGAAAATCTCTCTAATTCGCACTGAATTATAATTTATATTAATATATGCTGCCTTTTGAAATTCAAACTTTCTCAAGCCTGAAATTTTAGGAAAGTAGCAAAAAGTATCTGAATATAGGAGTGGGATGATTATTTATGAAATTACCTTTATGCAAAATAATAGAGACACATGGAATTTGTGTTCAATTTCTTTAGCTTTGTATTTGGAGAAAAAATGGAAAAGTACAGATGACAATAAATTCTCTCAGGGAATAAAGTACCAAATTCATGAGAATAAATAATATGAAGAGTTCTTGACTCTGCAAGTAAGCAGAAAAGTGACTTTCATTGATTTTGAGATGTAAAA
>SJYW01044464.1:10579-39316 GCA_006410735.1 Raphicerus campestris | reverse complement strand
CAGGACTCATGAGAAGCTGGCAGTGATCAGGACCAAACCTGAGGTGGAGAAAGAGCAGAACAAATCTTTACTCAGCACTTTTAGCATAAGGCCAGTCATGGAGCTCCCTTATGTTGGAAATTTCAATAATCCTTTAACGCTCAATGGAAATCTTACTCCAAGAGTAAACGTAGGTTTTTTTTTAACCTCAATTCCACATTCTTTGAATAACAGCATGGAGACTTGCTTGACCAAGGTTAGTTCTGTTATCTTTTTTCCCGCTGGGTTTCATATTTCTGATATGAATGATCCTTGTTTTTAATTTGGTGAACTTCTGAGCTATTTATTTGACTTAATGCACACTAAGTAAAAGTCATAATTAGCTGTGCTAATAAAGGAGACAGGAATTTTATAATTTTTTTTTGTCCCAGAGTTCTTGATTTTTAGAGATACTTACTAAATTATTAAATTTCTTGAAAAGCTGCATTTAAATTCTACTTTAGAAATGAAATCTTATTGCCTTGAATCCAAAAGTATTCTTTCAGATGTTTTACTTCCTTTTTAATTGATTTCAGTTGACAATGATTCATAATCATTTCCAAGCTCTGCTGTACCCAATGAAGTTTTTCTGCCTCTAAGCATCAGTGAATCACTGACATATAAACACTAACCACATATGGATGCTTTTTGTTTAAAGGAATCCTAGATAAATCCTTTTTATGAATTAAGTAAACTTATAATACTAAACCAAAATATTGATTTCTAGTTTTAGCTTAATATATTTTTGTCATTTTCTTACACAAATTTTGTCATTTCTTACAAAAATGACATTTTTGTCATTTTCTTTAATTGCTATTTTCCTATAGCATTTTTATTTAAAATTTTAAAAAACAATTTTGCTGAACATTTGTAGAATATTTCTAGATTTGTGGTTAATTTAAACATTTAAAAATTATAAATGAAGCTCACTTTATCTCTATGTTGACATCACCTGGATGAATGGTATCTAAGATAGCAATGATGAGGAGTCTTTAAATTGCAACCAGTTTTCACTGTTAATCATTGTGATTAAAATATCCATTTCAGTCAGTGCACACAGGTTTATGATTTTGATGGTGTTTTCCTGATGTTTGTGATGCACAGAAAAGTAGCCCTTGTTAAATACAGTCTCAGCCTGTTTTCTCATTTGGCGTCTTGCCATCCTAGGAGAGCAATTAAGGTTTCTTTGACAGCACTGCATCTACACTGGGTCTTAGTACTTGAGAGCTGTGAAACTGGAGGACATCCTTTAGCTGTGCGGTCACAGCAGATCTCCATCCCAAGTCAGACACTTCCCCACACAGGCCTAAGGGGAGAAAGCAAATGCTTGACCCCCGTCTGATACACAGGCTGCTTACTGCACACCCAAGTTCACGGTGCTGTGGGCACATATATCTTTTCAAAGTAAAGATCTGGAACCAAGCAAGCACTTTGGGAGTTCTTTCTCCCAAACTCACCTGTTAGGTAAATCTTCTCATCTCTCATAAGGAGGGTATGAGTATAAGTCTTCACCTTGAAACTTTTCTCCTTCAAGTTCCCTGTCGTGTGTTTTTAAAAAATTTATGCTTTATAAATTAACTGTATCAACTGACTGCTACATATAGGAGTCTGACAATAATTTATTCTTGTTCTTGCCTTTAAAACATGATTTAGTTAGAAAGCTACTATGTCATGTCATGCCACAAGCATTATTGAACTATGTAAGAAGGTTTTACATATTCATTTTCTCTGCATTATAGTTAAAAATCTATGTTTTCTCTTAATCTGAGTAAGTAGCTAGCATAAGACTGGACTCAGTAAGAAAGTCATTGGCTTTCTTACTTCTTTTGTAGAGTNAAAGCTACTATGTCATGTCATGCCACAAGCATTATTGAACTATGTAAGAAGGTTTTACATATTCATTTTCTCTGCATTATAGTTAAAAATCTATGTTTTCTCTTAATCTGAGTAAGTAGCTAGCATAAGACTGGACTCAGTAAGAAAGTCATTGGCTTTCTTACTTCTTTTGTAGAGTTACAAACTTTACCTAAATCATGACTCTCATACCTTAAAAATGTTTTTTTAAAGAAAACAACTTTTCTTAAAAAAAAAAACTTGTGTGTGGAACCAAATTATACAAAACAGAGACAAGTATAAAAGCTTTTTAGCCAAAGGAATGGCAAGAGGTCCTGCACTTGTGAATTTTCAGTTCCTCAACCCTGCAGTGACCGCTGTAGGACCTTCCCCTTCTATGGGACATAGTTTGGAAACTTAACAGTTATGTGTTAATCCTTCTCACAAACACCTTTAGAATAAAAACTTGCTGGTACATTGTTTTCTTGTGTATAATTTTCTCACCTTTCTGTGTTTTTTTAAATGGAAAAGTTTAAAGAAAATTGCAGATGTGTTCTCCTTATTAACATTCAACTCAAACTACTTCCTCCATTTGAACAGGATCCTCACCTAGAAATCAAAATAAAGGTCTCAGAAATATGTATTTATGGCACGAGCTGTTAAGGGGAGAAGATAGTCATCTTGTACGTCATTCCTAGGATCATGGGTCATTCTCTAATTCTTTGAAATTATGTGTACTAGATAGACTGATATTTATTGTACTTTTTACCAGATTAAATAATGTTCCATATATATGTTCTCTATTATTTATAGGCAGACTAAGTAGAAATTCATTTTCTTTTATTTATGTGATTATTTTTCTACTTAAGTAATCTTCAAGTTAGANGACATACATAAGGCAAATGTTATTATTGGTATCCATGTTTTGAAAGAAAAGATATGTACAAGCATAAGAACAAGAAAAATTTAAAATGTAAACTTAAACTCAATATGTTTATTTATATGTTTCAATACCTAGAAGTTCTCAGTTTGGAATCTGTATACTTCTTAGGGATTCTCAGAAATTAATTATTATATCTGAAGATTAAAAATAAAAGATCTTCATGACCAAGATAATCATGATGGTGTGATCACTCACCTAGAGCCAGACATCCTGGAATGTGAAGTCAAGTGGGCGTTAGAAAACATCACTACAAACAAAGCTAATGGAGGTGATGGAATTCCAGATGAGCTGTTTCAAATCCTCAAAGTTGATGCTGTGAAAGTGCTGCACTCAATATGCCAGTAAATTTGGAAAACTCAGCAGTGGCCACAAGACTGGAAAAGGTCAGTTTTCATTCCAGTCCCAAAGAAAGGCAATGGCAAACAATGTTCAAACTACTGCACAATTGCACTCATCTCATACTCTAGTAAAGAAATACTCAAAATTCTCCAAGCCAGGCTTCAGCAATACGTGAACCGTGAGCTTCCAGATGTTCAAGCTGGTTTTAGAAAAGGCAGAGGAACCAGGGAAATCAAAAAGTATCTTAAGAAAATTTTTTTTTCTAAAACAGATGCTGATGTAGGCCTTTCCTATAAGTGAAGTAACATAAAGTGAACTTTGGAAAAGCAGGGGATACTTGTAATTGTTCCTGGAGCTCTTTTAGCTCTTTTCAATCACCCATTGATTTTCTTGTCCTCCCCTCTAGATTGTGACTTTAGGTGATTCCTCAGAGCCAAAAGCTTAATTTCTCCAGATCATGAGTGAAGCATGAATACAAGAGTGGTGAAAGCAAATGCTTGAAAGTGGCTTGTGGGATGGGGTGTTTCTTCATCCCTGAACTGTTTCCTGGAGGCAGGTGTGTCCCAGAGGGCAGCAGATGTCACTGTGAGGCCACCTCCCTTTCTCTCTGATGCCCTTTCTCTCCTCTCCCAACTGTGACTTGTTACTTGAGGAGCCCTAGACACGTGTGTACTTCTTTAGAGCAAGGTTACAACTACCATTGTTTACAGGAGCTCTGCTCTGTGTTTTCAGTGTTCAAACAGTTTATTGGGAATTTCATTTACTATATGGCAACTTAAAAAATATAAATCATTAAGTTGGTGTTTTCCATCTTCCCCAGGACTCATGAGAAGCTGGCAGTGATCAGGACCAAACCTGAGGTGGAGAAAGAGCAGAACAAATCTTTACTCAGCACTTTTAGCATAAGGCCAGTCATGGAGCTCCCTTATGTTGGAAATTTCAATAATCCTTTAACGCTCAATGGAAATCTTACTCCAAGAGTAAACGTAGGTTTTTTTTTAACCTCAATTCCACATTCTTTGAATAACAGCATGGAGACTTGCTTGACCAAGGTTAGTTCTATTATCTTTTTTCCCGCTGGGTTTCATATTTCTGATATGAATGATCCTTGTTTTTAATTTGGTGAACTTCTGAGCTATTTATTTGACTTAATGCACACTAAGTAAAAGTCATAATTAGCTGTGCTAATAAAGGAGACAGGAATTTTATAATTTTTTTTTGTCCCAGAGTTCTTGATTTTTAGAGATACTTACTAAATTATTAAATTTCTTGAAAAGCTGCATTTAAATTCTACTTTAGAAATGAAATCTTATTGCCTTGAATCCAAAAGTATTCTTTCAGATGTTTTACTTCCTTTTTAATTGATTTCAGTTGACAATGATTCATAATCATTTCCAAGCTCTGCTGTACCCAATGAAGTTTTTCTGCCTCTAAGCATCAGTGAATCACTGACATATAAACACTAACCACATATGGATGCTTTTTGTTTAAAGGAATCCTAGATAAATCCTTTTTATGAATTAAGTAAACTTATAATACTAAACCAAAATATTGATTTCTAGTTTTAGCTTAATATATTTTTGTCATTTTCTTACACAAATTTTGTCATTTCTTACAAAAATGACATTTTTGTCATTTTCTTTAATTGCTATTTTCCTATAGCATTTTTATTTAAAATTTTAAAAAACAATTTTGCTGAACATTTGTAGAATATTTCTAGATTTGTGGTTAATTTAAACATTTAAAAATTATAAATGAAGCTCACTTTATCTCTATGTTGACATCACCTGGATGAATGGTATCTAAGATAGCAATGATGAGGAGTCTTTAAATTGCAACCAGTTTTCACTGTTAATCATTGTGATTAAAATATCCATTTCAGTCAGTGCACACAGGTTTATGATTTTGATGGTGTTTTCCTGATGTTTGTGATGCACAGAAAAGTAGCCCTTGTTAAATACAGTCTCAGCCTGTTTTCTCATTTGGCGTCTTGCCATCGTAGGAGAGCAATTAAGGTTTCTTTGACAGCACTGCATCTACACTGGGTCTTAGTACTTGAGAGCTGTGAAACTGGAGGACATCCTTTAGCTGTGCGGTCACAGCAGATCTCCATCCCAAGTCAGACACTTCCCCACACAGGCCTAAGGGGAGAAAGCAAATGCTTGACCCCCGTCTGATACACAGGCTGCTTACTGCACACCCAAGTTCACGGTGCTGTGGGCACATATATCTTTTCAAAGTAAAGATCTGGAACCAAGCAAGCACTTTGGGAGTTCTTTCTCCCAAACTCACCTGTTAGGTAAATCTTCTCATCTCTCATAAGGAGGGTATGAGTATAAGTCTTCACCTTGAAACTTTTCTCCTTCAAGTTCCCTGTCGTGTGTTTTTAAAAAATTTATGCTTTATAAATTAACTGTATCAACTGACTGCTACATATAGGAGTCTGACAATAATTTATTCTTGTTCTTGCCTTTAAAACATGATTTAGTTAGAAAGCTACTATGTCATGTCATGCCACAAGCATTATTGAACTATGTAAGAAGGTTTTACATATTCATTTTCTCTGCATTATAGTTAAAAATCTATGTTTTCTCTTAATCTGAGTAAGTAGCTAGCATAAGACTGGACTCAGTAAGAAAGTCATTGGCTTTCTTACTTCTTTTGTAGAGTTACAAACTTTACCTAAATCATGACTCTCATACCTTAAAAATGTTTTTTTAAAGAAAACAACTTTTCTTAAAAAAAAAAACTTGTGTGTGGAACCAAATTATACAAAACAGAGACAAGTATAAAAGCTTTTTAGCCAAAGGAATGGCAAGAGGTCCTGCACTTGTGAATTTTCAGTTCCTCAACCCTGCAGTGACCGCTGTAGGACCTTCCCCTTCTATGGGACATAGTTTGGAAACTTAACAGTTATGTGTTAATCCTTCTCACAAACACCTTTAGAATAAAAACTTGCTGGTACATTGTTTTCTTGTGTATAATTTTCTCACCTTTCTGTGTTTTTTTAAATGGAAAAGTTTAAAGAAAATTGCAGATGTGTTCTCCTTATTAACATTCAACTCAAACTACTTCCTCCATTTGAACAGGATCCTCACCTAGAAATCAAAATAAAGGTCTCAGAAATATGTATTTATGGCACGAGCTGTTAAGGGGAGAAGATAGTCATCTTGTACGTCATTCCTAGGATCATGGGTCATTCTCTAATTCTTTGAAATTATGTGTACTAGATAGACTGATATTTATTGTACTTTTTACCAGATTAAATAATGTTCCATATATATGTTCTCTATTATTTATAGGCAGACTAAGTAGAAATTCATTTTCTTTTATTTATGTGATTATTTTTCTACTTAAGTAATCTTCAAGTTAGATCTAGTCTCTAAAAGTATTATTTAAATGTCACATTTAGTAAGCTGTATAACATTCCTATGATAATATCTCTTGCTTAACTTAAAGAGAAATAATATTTGACTTATTTCAGATGTGGCAGGAGTTGGACAGGAGTATAACTAGAGAACTAAGAGAAGGTATGTTGCCAAAATGTATGTATTAAATTTACATATTGATTTCTGAAATACACTGTAAACAATAAATGGCATCTCTTTCCATTGTTTGGATAACACATGCTATGTTAAATATTTTTTCCTTATACATAGCTAATGAAAACTGTGAAAGCATGAGCAGTCATAGTGAAAAATATTCTTCTTCCTCATTTATTCATCATGTTCCATAGTTTAAAAAAAATCTCAAAAGGTCTATGT
This sequence comes from Raphicerus campestris, assembly GCA_006410735.1. NCBI lineage: Eukaryota > Metazoa > Chordata > Mammalia > Artiodactyla > Bovidae > Raphicerus > Raphicerus campestris. The sequence continues at coordinate 32,419 of SJYW01044464.1, read as the reverse complement.
ATTTCTATTTATTTCTGGCTGTATCCTTTCTCTACTCCTGCCATCACTGTGGAACTGTCCATCTGCACCCTGAGACTATTCTCAGAAAGCATGGAGCTCATCAACGTCTCAGGTGTCTGCTAGTGGTTAAGGTTAGAACACCCAGACTCAAGGAGTCATGTTTGCGTAGCTGTCACTTGGTGGGTGACTATAATTTCTGTGTCGTTGACTTTGTCACTAATTTATCTCTTGCCCTCAGGAAAAGCTCCAAACACCTGCATCAATTTGGGTCCTTCCAAAGTAGTTGGCCTCATCTCTTTACCACCTTACTCTGCCCCTTTACTATGCATTTAACTAGCCAGACTGTGTAGGATCCCACAGATTCGTTTCTTCATCTTGGTCTTTGTACATGCTTCTCCCCACTGTCTCTTGTACTTCTTCCTATCCTTCAGGTAGCTACTTCCATAGCACCTCCACCAAAAAGCTGGCAGTATTGACACAAAGCCGGCTGTCCCTCCTGAGTGTTCCTTGTGCCATGTTGTATACCTGTCTTAGTATCTATGACTTAGTATGAAATTGTCTGTTCATCTATTTTTACAGTTTATGGCATTATCATTTCTCAGGGTGACTGGGTCACATTCATCTTGTAATTCAAGTGTTTGTCACAGCACCTTAACAGATAGTTATTGAGTAAATGAATGAAGAATGAGAAAGCGAGAAGCTCTGATACTCAGCCACATGTGGGACCATGGGCTGATTATATAATTGTAATTGTGTATTTTGTTTTCTTTCATCTATAGATATGTCTCATTTTTCATAGTACTTAGAAATATCTCAGTTTTTTTCTTTCTTTCTTTTCTTTTCTTTTTTTTTTTTTTTACTAATACTGAGTTAACTCAAGTATTTTAGATAAAGAATGTAATCCTTTTTCTTTCCAGCTGCTACTGAATTTGAATCTGAGTCCTATGGATTGTCTCCTCTAGGAGCTACAGATAGGTCAAATCTGTCTCAGTACCTGCTTTTGAAAACATCACAAGAATATGTACAGATTTTTAAGAAAAAAATACATGATCTGAAAGATAAATAGTAAAAATTTCTCTTCTGGACTGTTTTCATGACATTTTAGTTGTTTCTCATTAAACACGATGAGAAAATCTTTATTAAAGGGAAATATTTTTGTGTGTATAATGAAAATTTATATGGTATTTTTAAAATACTACTTTTAAACAGTTGTATCTAAGTACTTTTGATACTATTTTTTCTGCAGCTAACTTAAGCGATTTAAAAACCAGCACTGTTAAGTTTTCCGTATTCAAATTGAAAGTGTTAGTCACTCAGTCGTGTCCGACTCTGCGACCAATGGACTGCAGCCCACCAGCCTCCTCTGTCCTCCACTGTCTTGTGGGGTTAGCTCAAATTCGTGTCCGTTGAGTTGGTGATGCTATCCAACCCTCTCATCCTCTGTTGTCCCCTTTCTCCTCCTGCCTTCCGTCTTTACCAGCATAAGGGTCTTTTTTGATGAGTCAGCTCTTCATATCAAGTGGTTGAGGTATTGGAGCTTCAGCCTCAACATCAATCCTTCCAATGAATATTCAGGATTGATTTCCTTTAGGATTGACTGGTTTAATCTCCTTGCAGTCCAACGACTCTCGAGAGTCTACTCCCAACACCACAGTTCAAAAGCATTAACTCTTTTGCAGTCAGTCTTCGTTATTGTACAACTCTAATATCCATACATGACTACTAGAAAATAGTGTATATATGTTAATCCCAATCTCCTAATTTATCCTTCCCGTCATGTTTTCCCTTTCATAACCATAATTTGATTTTGAGATCTTTTGAGTTGGTTTATGTTGTGTAAATAAGCTTATTTTTATTAAATTTCACATGTAAGTGATGTGATACTTGTTTTTCTCTGTCTGAGTTACTTCACTTAGCATTGTAATTTCGAGATCCATCTGTGTTGCTGCAAATGGCATTATTTTTTTATGGCCGAGTAATATTCCATTTTTGTTGTGTGTGTGTACACCACATCTTCTTTATCCATTCTTCTCTTGGTGGACATTTAGGTTGCTTCTATGTCTTGGCTATTGTAAATAGCTCTGGAGTGAGCATTAGGGTGTATGTACCTTTTTGAATTATGGTTTTCTCCAGATATATGCCCAGGACTGAGATTGCTGAATCATATGGCAACTCTATATTTAGTTTTTATAGAAACCTTTATAGAGTTTTCTACAGTGGGTGTACCTAGTTGCATTCCATAAGCAATGTAGAAGGATTCCCTTTTCTCCACACTCTCTCCAGCATTTATTGTTTGTGTATTTTTTTTGATGGAGGCTCTTCTGATTGGTGTGAAATGATACCTTATTATAATATTTCTGCATTTCTATAATAATTAGTGATGTGGAGCATCCTTTCTGAGCATCCCTCATGTGCTTTTTGGTTGTCTGTAAGTGTTCCTTACAGAAATGTGTATTTAGATCTTATACTCATTTTTTGATTAGGTTGTTTGCTTTTTGATATTGAGCTCTTTGAGCTGTTTGAGTATGTAGGAGATTAATCCCTTGTTAGTTGCATCATTTACAAATATTGTCTCTCATTCTGTGGGTTGTCGTCTGTCTTGTTTATGATTTCCTGCACTGTGTAAAAGCTTTTACGTTTAATTATATCCCATTTGCTTATTTGTTTTTATTTTCATTACTCTAAGAGATGGATGAAAAAAATCCTGCTGTAATTTATGTCAGAGTGTGTTCTGCCTATATTCTCCTCTGAGTTTTACAGGACTTGTCTTATATTTAGGTGTTTAGTCCATTTTGAATTTATTTTTGTGTATGATATTAGGGAGTGTTCTAATTTCCTTCTTAAACATGTAGCTGTTGAGTTTTCTCAGCACTGCTTATTGAAGGGGCTGTCTTTTCTCCTTCGTATAGTCTTGCCTCCTTTATCCTAGATTAATTGGTCACAGGTACATAGGTTTCTCTCTGGACTTTCTGTCTTGTTCCATTGATCATTCAATATATTTCTGTTTTTGTGCTAGTATTGTGTTTTGATTACTGAAGCTTGCAGAGTAGTCTTTATTCAGGGTACCTGATTCTGTCGGCTCTTGCTTTTCTTTCTCAAGATTGCTTTGTCTATTTGGGGTCTTTTGTTTCCATACACACTGTAAAATTGTTTGTTCTAGTTGTGTGAAAAATGCCATTGGTAATTTGATAGAAATTGCACTGAATCTGTAGATTGCTTTGGATACTATAGTCATTTTGACAGTTACACAGTTATAATGTCACTTTCATTTCTGTATTTCAGTTTCCTCTCTTTCCCTCTTAGTTTAGGTAAGGGTTTATTGATATTGTTTATTTCTTTCAAAAAATGAACTTACAGTTCTTTCATATGAGTACTGGGCTGGCACGCCAAGCCTCTGTGCACATGGGCAATGTGTTTAGAGGTGTTGCTTAACAACGATCATTCTAGGATGAAAGATTCCAAACTGTTGAGCTTCCCAGCTGGGAGGTTGTGGCAGGATGGCTCTGGCTTACCTGAGGTGCTTGTGTTGGGTTTAGGGGACTGTGAAGAGCTGAGGGAGAGGTGAGGTGTGTTTGGAATCCATAGACTCTACAGTGAAGATTTTTGGCTTCAGGAGTAAGAAGTGTGTGTCGCCCTTTGGCTCCTCCATCAATCTGGTGAGAGACAGCAGTCATGGAATCAACTTCCAGCCTGGGTACCACATCCGAGACAAAGACCTTAGAAAGATCCACAAAGCTGCCACTGTGGGCAATGTAGCCAAAGTGCAGCATGTTCTGTTGTTTGGAAAAATGGCCTGAACGACAAGGACAAGATGAACAGATAAGCAGGGTGGAAGAGCCTGGCAGAGATCCCTCCTGTGAGTTTCCCCTCCAAAGCTCCTGGATACCTTTCTGGGATCCAGTACCCTGCAGGGTTTATAGGCAGCTGGTTTTGGGCTCACTTATAATTCCCGTTATAGAGCTTTACTGATAGTTTTGAAGTCATTTAAGTGAATGTCGGTAATCACAGAAATGAAATGAAACATGAATAGCATCTGTTTTTCCTTTCTTCCTTCTACTTTTTATTTGCATGAGTTTGCATGATGTACTCATGAGTAAAAGCTCTCAAGTTAGGTAGCCTTCAAGAAATTTTCTGAACCTTCTGGCTCTCACATTTTTTCTCATGTGATTTATGAAAGCACTTCTTCATGGATCGCCTGTTGTGGATCATAACAGTGGACAGATTTCCGATGTTGTCAATATCTTATTTTTAATGTATATATTTTTTATAACATAAGGTTATATATTACAGAAAACTTCATAGTGAGCAAAATAATTGCCATGCCAAATCAACTTCTGGATTAAAAATTCTTCAGATACAATTCAATATCCATTTTATATTAGTGTACACTTAGGTATTTGTGTTCTTTGCTGAAGGACCTTAGAAGACAGCTTTGAAGTAGAAAGCTGGCTGTGTCCATGAATAGGAAGACATCTTCTTAGGATGTATGGTCTTTCTTTCTATATTTAAATCAAATCAACATTTCATGGTTTTAAAGATTTGGGGTTATATGCTGTCTTTAATTGTTATGATGAAATTAAAAGTTTGTATAGTAGAGGAAGATTTGCCCTTCTAGATATAAAAATGTGCATAAGTGCCCACAAAGTTTTCATTTACTAACAACTGAAAAGATAAATAAATGAATGGAACAGAATGTCCAAACACCCAAATGTATGTAAAACTTTAGAACTTGAAAATGATGACCTTTTCTGTTAGAAATGATAAACTGTGTGTAGATGGTGGAGAAATAACCTGGTAAAAGAGAAAAGTAACTCAATTTTTATCTCACCAAAAAGTTTCAGATAGAGTATGGATCAAACATTTCAAATATGCACAGTGAGAAAAGTACCAGAATAAAACTCAGATTCCTGTTTATACACTTTTTTATCTGCTGACAGGGACCTTCTGTTTTTTTTCTAGTTCTACTATTTCTTAACCTTAATCTTTTCTTTTATTAAAATTGGAAAATAATTGCTTTACAATGTTGTGTTGTTTTCTACTGTATAACATCATAAATCAGTTGTAAGTATACATATATCCCCTTCCTTGTGAGCCTCCCTCCCACCCCAAAGACCTTTCTAAGAATGATTGCAAAAGTAAGAATTCTGAGCTCTGTGGAAAATACCATTGGTAGCTTGATAGGGATTGCATTGAATATATAAATTGCTTTGGGTAGTATACTCATTTTCACTATATTGATTCTTCTGATCCATGAACATGGTATATTCTCCATCTACTAGTGTTCTCTTTGATTTCTTTCACCAGTGTTTTATAGTTTTCTATAAAACTTTTAGTTTCTTTAGGTAGCCTCCAATTAATATATATAAAATTTAAAGTAAGAATTCTGGAGTTTCCTGGATTTTGGCACACACATACACACACACAAAATGAAAAGAAATCTGAATATTGATTTAACATTTTAACAACATAAAACATTTAAAATTCTGTAGATCAAACTGCCTATAGACAAGTCGGATTAGCAGACAGGGCTTATCTTTTTGGCAGTAGTAGGAATGTGGCACAGATAAAAATGATTGCTCACTTTCAATTTTGTTTAGAATTTTTTTTTGAGGATTGATATTTCCTGACAACTTTCAGCCTTTTCAGAAGTCAAGAGAATCTAGGGAGTTCCTTGGTCGTCCAGTGGTTAAGTCTCACTGCTGTGCGCCCAGGGTTCAATACCTGGTGGGGGAACTAAAATCCTGCCAGCTACTGGGTTGTATTATACAACATGGGGAATATAGAAAATATCATATAATATCTTTAAATGGAGTATGACCTATAAAAATTGTGAATCACTATGTTGTGTACCTGTAATATATAACAACATGCAATATGCATCATGTTTTCTTTAATTAAAAAGAAGCAACCTTAGACAAAAAGACCTTATGGTAATTAGATCAACAGGAAAAATGAGAAATGCACAAACAAAAATGCTACCAATTATAATTGTACAGACATTGTGAATTATAAATTTCATTCCAATGTCAGAGATGTTAACATGTCAGAAAATGAACATATTAGAATCATCGAAGTACAGTGTTTTCTCTAATCCTCAAAATGTATCTGCAAAGGAGGTATGATATCCTTTTACTTCATTGAGATGTTGTCCTTGTAAAATAATAGTAATAGTAATAAGTATGCTTATATTACCTAACAATTACTGAGCTGTTACCTGTGCCAGGAATGGTTCTAAATTATTTGCATGGATCTCATTGAAGCATCACAGTGCTGTCCTGTGAGATAACTACTTCTCTCTCTCCATTTTGTTGATGAGGAAATTGAGGCACAGAGAGGCTGAGTGACAGCTAAATGACAAGAGTGAAAGTCAAATTCAAACCCAAGTTGAGCTGAATCTCAGGGTCATGGTCATTCTATTCAAGAAAATTGTACTTTCATTACTGTGTTAAGAAGAGCTAATGCTAATATATAATATTCTTTCTCCAGAAGGAAATGAAATATTTGTTGTAGAGCAATAGGAATAGCATGCTATTAAATGTTTTCAATTGCAGGAACAATTGTTTGTTTCAATACAATAATACTACAGTTTCCTGAAAACTCCTCTTGGTTTCATAGGACTGCCCTCCACTTGGCCTGTGCCAATGGCCATTCAGCGGTGGTCACTCTGCTTCTGGAGAGAAAATGTCTGCTTAACCTCTGTGACAATGAAAACAGGACCACATTGATGAAGGTATGGGGCAGCGAACCATGTCCACACAAGGTGGATGTGATTTAACTACTGAGACTAAAGTGAATTCATCTCATTCAGATATAGCAAACCGGTGAAGCTTGTGGACTGTTTACTTTGAATTCCTAGAATTTACACTCTTGTTTCTTGGCACAACACTGACAAGCCATAGAATGCCAAGAAGAAGAGTGTGTGACTGTTCTGCTGGAGCATGGTACCGACCCAAATGTCATGGACATCTGTGGGAACACCACTCTCCACTACGCTGTCTTTTGCCAGAATATATCACAGCAAAGCTGCTTTCCTGCGAGGCCAATATAGAAGCCAGGAACAAGGTATATCTCAACTAACTTTATTTATAAAATATTTGCAAAGCATTTTTTTTGAACTAGAACNTACTGGGCTGGCACGCCAAGCCTCTGTGCACATGGGCAATGTGTTTAGAGGTGTTGCTTAACAACGATCATTCTAGGATGAAAGATTCCAAACTGTTGAGCTTCCCAGCTGGGAGGTTGTGGCAGGATGGCTCTGGCTTACCTGAGGTGCTTGTGTTGGGTTTAGGGGACTGTGAAGAGCTGAGGGAGAGGTGAGGTGTGTTTGGAATCCATAGACTCTACAGTGAAGATTTTTGGCTTCAGGAGTAAGAAGTGTGTGTCGCCCTTTGGCTCCTCCATCAATCTGGTGAGAGACAGCAGTCATGGAATCAACTTCCAGCCTGGGTACCACATCCGAGACAAAGACCTTAGAAAGATCCACAAAGCTGCCACTGTGGGCAATGTAGCCAAAGTGCAGCATGTTCTGTTGTTTGGAAAAATGGCCTGAACGACAAGGACAAGATGAACAGATAAGCAGGGTGGAAGAGCCTGGCAGAGATCCCTCCTGTGAGTTTCCCCTCCAAAGCTCCTGGATACCTTTCTGGGATCCAGTACCCTGCAGGGTTTATAGGCAGCTGGTTTTGGGCTCACTTATAATTCCCGTTATAGAGCTTTACTGATAGTTTTGAAGTCATTTAAGTGAATGTCGGTAATCACAGAAATGAAATGAAACATGAATAGCATCTGTTTTTCCTTTCTTCCTTCTACTTTTTATTTGCATGAGTTTGCATGATGTACTCATGAGTAAAAGCTCTCAAGTTAGGTAGCCTTCAAGAAATTTTCTGAACCTTCTGGCTCTCACATTTTTTCTCATGTGATTTATGAAAGCACTTCTTCATGGATCGCCTGTTGTGGATCATAACAGTGGACAGATTTCCGATGTTGTCAATATCTTATTTTTAATGTATATATTTTTTATAACATAAGGTTATATATTACAGAAAACTTCATAGTGAGCAAAATAATTGCCATGCCAAATCAACTTCTGGATTAAAAATTCTTCAGATACAATTCAATATCCATTTTATATTAGTGTACACTTAGGTATTTGTGTTCTTTGCTGAAGGACCTTAGAAGACAGCTTTGAAGTAGAAAGCTGGCTGTGTCCATGAATAGGAAGACATCTTCTTAGGATGTATGGTCTTTCTTTCTATATTTAAATCAAATCAACATTTCATGGTTTTAAAGATTTGGGGTTATATGCTGTCTTTAATTGTTATGATGAAATTAAAAGTTTGTATAGTAGAGGAAGATTTGCCCTTCTAGATATAAAAATGTGCATAAGTGCCCACAAAGTTTTCATTTACTAACAACTGAAAAGATAAATAAATGAATGGAACAGAATGTCCAAACACCCAAATGTATGTAAAACTTTAGAACTTGAAAATGATGACCTTTTCTGTTAGAAATGATAAACTGTGTGTAGATGGTGGAGAAATAACCTGGTAAAAGAGAAAAGTAACTCAATTTTTATCTCACCAAAAAGTTTCAGATAGAGTATGGATCAAACATTTCAAATATGCACAGTGAGAAAAGTACCAGAATAAAACTCAGATTCCTGTTAATACACTTTTTTATCTGCTGACAGGGACCTTCTGTTTTTTTTCTAGTTCTACTATTTCTTAACCTTAATCTTTTCTTTTATTAAAATTGGAAAATAATTGCTTTACAATGTTGTGTTGTTTTCTACTGTATAACATCATAAATCAGTTGTAAGTATACATATATCCCCTTCCTTGTGAGCCTCCCTCCCACCCCAAAGACCTTTCTAAGAATGATTGCAAAAGTAAGAATTCTGAGCTCTGTGGAAAATACCATTGGTAGCTTGATAGGGATTGCATTGAATATATAAATTGCTTTGGGTAGTATACTCATTTTCACTATATTGATTCTTCTGATCCATGAACATGGTATATTCTCCATCTACTAGTGTTCTCTTTGATTTCTTTCACCAGTGTTTTATAGTTTTCTATAAAACTTTTAGTTTCTTTAGGTAGCCTCCAATTAATATATATAAAATTTAAAGTAAGAATTCTGGAGTTTCCTGGATTTTGGCACACACATACACACACACAAAATGAAAAGAAATCTGAATATTGATTTAACATTTTAACAACATAAAACATTTAAAATTCTGTAGATCAAACTGCCTATAGACAAGTCGGATTAGCAGACAGGGCTTATCTTTTTGGCAGTAGTAGGAATGTGGCACAGATAAAAATGATTGCTCACTTTCAATTTTGTTTAGAATTTTTTTTTGAGGATTGATATTTCCTGACAACTTTCAGCCTTTTCAGAAGTCAAGAGAATCTAGGGAGTTCCTTGGTCGTCCAGTGGTTAAGTCTCACTGCTGTGCGCCCAGGGTTCAATACCTGGTGGGGGAACTAAAATCCTGCCAGCTACTGGGTTGTATTATACAACATGGGGAATATAGAAAATATCATATAATATCTTTAAATGGAGTATGACCTATAAAAATTGTGAATCACTATGTTGTGTACCTGTAATATATAACAACATGCAATATGCATCATGTTTTCTTTAATTAAAAAGAAGCAACCTTAGACAAAAAGACCTTATGGTAATTAGATCAACAGGAAAAATGAGAAATGCACAAACAAAAATGCTACCAATTATAATTGTACAGACATTGTGAATTATAAATTTCATTCCAATGTCAGAGATGTTAACATGTCAGAAAATGAACATATTAGAATCATCGAAGTACAGTGTTTTCTCTAATCCTCAAAATGTATCTGCAAAGGAGGTATGATATCCTTTTACTTCATTGAGATGTTGTCCTTGTAAAATAATAGTAATAGTAATAAGTATGCTTATATTACCTAACAATTACTGAGCTGTTACCTGTGCCAGGAATGGTTCTAAATTATTTGCATGGATCTCATTGAAGCATCACAGTGCTGTCCTGTGAGATAACTACTTCTCTCTCTCCATTTTGTTGATGAGGAAATTGAGGCACAGAGAGGCTGAGTGACAGCTAAATGACAAGAGTGAAAGTCAAATTCAAACCCAAGTTGAGCTGAATCTCAGGGTCATGGTCATTCTATTCAAGAAAATTGTACTTTCATTACTGTGTTAAGAAGAGCTAATGCTAATATATAATATTCTTTCTCCAGAAGGAAATGAAATATTTGTTGTAGAGCAATAGGAATAGCATGCTATTAAATGTTTTCAATTGCAGGAACAATTGTTTGTTTCAATACAATAATACTACAGTTTCCTGAAAACTCCTCTTGGTTTCATAGGACTGCCCTCCACTTGGCCTGTGCCAATGGCCATTCAGCGGTGGTCACTCTGCTTCTGGAGAGAAAATGTCTGCTTAACCTCTGTGACAATGAAAACAGGACCACATTGATGAAGGTATGGGGCAGCGAACCATGTCCACACAAGGTGGATGTGATTTAACTACTGAGACTAAAGTGAATTCATCTCATTCAGATATAGCAAACCGGTGAAGCTTGTGGACTGTTTACTTTGAATTCCTAGAATTTACACTCTTGTTTCTTGGCACAACACTGACAAGCCATAGAATGCCAAGAAGAAGAGTGTGTGACTGTTCTGCTGGAGCATGGTACCGACCCAAATGTCATGGACATCTGTGGGAACACCACTCTCCACTACGCTGTCTTTTGCCAGAATATATCACAGCAAAGCTGCTTTCCTGCGAGGCCAATATAGAAGCCAGGAACAAGGTATATCTCAACTAACTTTATTTATAAAATATTTGCAAAGCATTTTTTTTGAACTAGAACTGTTTTATTTCTAACTATATAAATAGGTATAGAACAGACTTTTGGCTTCTGAGGGAGAGGGTGAGGGTGGGATGAGCTGGGAGAATGGCACAGAAACATGTATACTATCATATAAGAAATGAAGCGCCAGTCTATGTTCAAAACAGGATGCAGGATGCTTGGGGATGGTGTACGGGATGAGTCGGGGAGATGGGGTGGGAAGGGAGGTGGGAGGGGGCTTCGGCATTGGGAGAGCGTGTACACCTGTGGCTGATTCATGTCAATGTAAGGCAAAACCAATACAGTACTGTAAAATAGAATAAATAAATAAATAAATAAATGAAAAAAAAAACTTCAGAAGTAAAACTAAAATATATATATATATATATATATGTAAACTGAATAGTGTCCATCAAGCCCTGTTACCATGGAAACATCTCCAAAGCCACTGCAGGGGGTGGGTAAAAATGTTGGAGCCCACAGAGAGGGCAAAACTCTGTCTCCCAGCCAGCCGTCTACCCCTGAAGGAAGATTTCCCATCAGAACGTGCCTGGGAGAGGGTGGTAGGCTCAGAGCCCACAAATGATGAAAGCCTGGGGGGAGTGAAGTGATGTGAGGAGTGGCTGCTTCCAGGGGCTTGGGCAACCGGTACCCCTGGGGATGGGCGGGAGGAGGAAGGAGACCCAGTGCTCATGAGGGGGAGCCAAGTGTGTGCAAGTGGGCCTGGGATGCAGCAGGCCTGGAGCCCGGAGCCCTCCAGGACCCCGGTTCTGAGATCTGGCCAAGAAGATCAGGTCATGTTTGACTCCCAGCAAAGGCATTCACTTGTGCTGGTGACTGCTTGGTTCGCGATATACACTTTGGGGTCTCCCGCGCTCAGCACCAGGGAGCTGCTCAGTGGAGTTGCAGCTGTGCATGTGGAGCTGGTGATGGAGAAGCCGCTCCCTCCTGCTTTCTCCAGGACACACGTGACATCCTGCAGCTGCAGCCCTGCCAGGAACTCCCTCCACTCTCGCAGGTGGGCTCAGTTCTCCGTCTTTGGAAGCTCCAGCCTTCCCTGAGTGAAAGTATTTTTAAGGAACCAAATTGCCTAAAATTTCACTTTAAATCATGATATTTATCAAGCATTAGATAGTAAAGCATTCCTTTATGTGTTTATGGCTGGTATTCGTGATAACACTGCACTTGTTAAAGGTAAAACATTTTCCAAATATTTTCCCCCACTTAAGGTTTTTTTTTTTTTTTTGTAATCAGTCTAAAATAACACAGTAAAGCAAAATTTGCCTCAGTAGACTTTGTCTTAAAATTCAAACATAACGAAAGCATTTTACAACATAATAGAAATCTTGCTGCTGTTCCAAATTCCTATTTTATGAAAAATGGTTTATATAAACATAGTTTCTCTCTCATTGCCTAAGTCTTAAGAGGGTAAAAGGAAAGGAAAAGGAGCAAGCAAGTGAAAAGTGCAAGTCAAGTAGAATTTTGGCAGTTAGGAAATGGCAATAAGAGGATTTATTTGTTTTTAATATTTATTTATTTGGCTAAATTGGGCTTCATTTCATCCTAGCATGTAGGATCTAGTTTCCTGACCAGGGGTCGAACCCAGGCCCTCTTCACTGGGAGCACTGAAACCCAGCCACAAGACCACCACAGAAGTCCCAAGATTTTGGTTTGTGCTTTTTATTCACTTCAGTTTATATATTTTTTATTGGCACCCCACTCCAGTACTCTTGCCTGGAAAATCCCGTGGACAGAGGAGCCTGGTGGGCTGCAGGCCATGCGGTCGCGAAGAGTCGGACACGACTGAGTGACTTCACTTTCACTATATGCTTTTCAGTTTTCAGGGATAATAGTTGTTATTTTGTAAAAGAGTGTGAATTAATTGTAAACTTGCCTAGGTGACAGTTTTAAGAAGACTCTGATCCAAATAGACTGACAGTGAACAGGTGGTGATTAAGTGGGAATTAAGAGAGAAGAACAAATAACTACCTGATCTTATCCTATTCTGGGAGAATCATCCACTTAGATAAGAGTCTAGACTCTGCTCTGCCATCTAGAATGTCTTGATGGGAAGGAAGTAAGGGGTTTATAAATAATGAGATCAAGTTGCCTTTGGGGTTTACTAGTCCCTGTTCTACCACTGTTTACCCATGAAAATTTTGAAAATTGCAATTTTGATGACACTTGCCTCTTACACTTTTTTATTCAGACCTTCACATAAGAGAAGGAATTGGCCATATGAGTAAGAGATGAACCTGGAGTGGTTGCTTCACTAACTGTCAGCTATATTCTGCTGGTGAACCAGTTATTTGGGAAAACGTATTTTAAAAATGTATAAGCCTAGGCTGTTCCCTGTAGATTTTGACTGAGTAAATCAAGGAACACTTGGACGTGTGTATTTAGAACTATTCCCTTGAGATTCTGATCCAATCCTTGATGAATAACTATGGAGTAAATACATGTAATTTCTAAATGCACCCTTCACAAAAGAAAGTAGTCTCCTGAAGCATTGGAGTTTGATCAATGCTAACTACTTCCATCAGCTCCCTCCTTTCCAACAATATTAGCCTGACTTTTTCTCTGCCCCTGTGTTTGAGACATTAAAAGGAGTATCTTTGGCAATATCCATGGGCTTGAATGATAACTCCTTTTCCTTCCAACCACTAATCATTAAGTAACATTCCAAGAGTCTTTAGTGATTTGCTCATGGCGAAGTCACTTTGTCTGTAGAGTCTGACCCTTTAGGGATTTTGCACCTTCACTTATCATATGGGTCATTAGGTCAACAGATGTTTGTTACCAACAGGGTTTTTCTGACTGCAGTAATAGTAACTCATGAGTCTTTTTTGGTGTTAGCTACAGGACAGACTCTTGCAGTGTGTCTGTTAGAATCGCTGTTCCCTGGCATAAGCAGATGAGAGCTTTAAAACCTGTGAAGTTAATAACAGTACAGAGGGGAATTGTCTTAAGCATTTATTTTCAGCAGGCTTGGAAACTCATGATCCATTTTATTAACAATCCTTAACTAAGAGCAGTAAAGCAAGACAGACACCAGAACTCTAGGATTTTGAAATCTTCCTCCTGGTGGTCTGGAGGTAATCACATGAGAGTCATCAAGAAGGGTCTTTGGAGATATGGTGGGGAGGTGCTTATTCTGCATGCAGTTAGCATCTAGCTAATGCTAACCTCTCAGCCAGAACGTCTAACTTAAGGAAGGGCGGTGGAAAGAGCAAGCAAGGAAGAGAGAATGAGAAGATTAAATTCCAGGAGACATTTCTGAGAAAGCAGTAAAACAGGGTTCCCACAGTTGATTTCTTGAAAAAAAAAAAAAAAAGTTTCTCTCTTTGCATGTTCATGTAGAGAATAATATCCCCACTGGAATGTCTATAAACCTTTTGAGTTTACCCATGGTCATCCTTGGATAGGTTATGCATGCTACAGATGGTATATATTTCTGCCTTAGCATTGTCCCTAAAATATGCAGTTGATACAGTAGCTAAATGATACCCACACCCCCCTGCATTAGAAGCTTGACACTAAGCCACTGGACCACCAGGGAAGGCCCAGCGGAGGAGCATATTAAAGCGAAAGAAGGTGCATAGGGCAATGAGAAAGGGGCTTTCTTTCATTTACTTTCTCACTTTTAATTTTTCAGTTCAGAGAATCTCTTGCATGATTTTAATTTCAGTTTAAAAATAGGTTAACTGTGTACATTAGAAATGGTTTTCCCTGTTTTACAGGATGACCTAACACCACTGTTACTTGTGATATGTGAAAGGAGAGGGCAAATGGTGGAATTTTTAGTAAAGAAAGAAGCAAATATACATGCGGTTGATACGATGAAAAGGTATCGTTGTTCTTTTTCTTTTTAAAACCCTTAGTGCTGTTATAGGATTGTAATATCAAGATTAAATGAATAAAAGGACTCATTTGTGATCAACACATCATCACTTAGGTAGAAAATCAATTATTCTGACTGGGAATTATGAACAATATAGAGCAGGAATGTATAGCAGAATTCATATTCCTTTATAATATTGACTAATGTCATATGCAACCTCTTTTTGTTTGTTTGGATGATCTTGTAATAGCTGAGGGATTTCAAATTAGTTGTATTAGCTTTGTGAAATATGGATTCTGCTTTTCAGTTTACCTCATGACAGTATCAAGTTTCTGAGTTCTTTTAAAAGAATTATTTAACCTCTACTTTGTATGTATATATTTTTATAAGATGCATAGTAAACCTAAAAGACTTGATTTTGTCTTTTGGATAACTCTTTTAAATTACTTTGTTTGAAGAGTGCTGGTGTTATTAGGTTTCAAAAGAGTCAGATACAACATAGTGACTAAATAACAACAGCCACAAAAAGGTGATTATTACACACTGTCACCAGATCCTGTGGGCTCATCAGTTTTTATCTGTTCTCATTTTAGTACATTTTGATATTTTCATTTTTAATGCAGGTAGAAAGAAGAAAGATAGCTTTGACTGGATAAACAGTTCCTTTAACAAAGACAAGTTGGAGGTGGACGATACAGTCAAAAATGATGGCTTTACATTCAGGCTAGGTTCAATTTCTAGGTTTCCTACAGATTAGGGTTATCATCAGCAAATAAGTTTCCTGATATGAAAGGCAAATAGTATTGCATCTTTCAAAAGTGCCTGTGTGTAAGAAAGATTTTATATATAGTATTTCATTTTTAGTGCCTAGTACATGCTTGTCTACAACATTAACTGTGACCACGACTATTTTTATTCCCATTATTATCAATATTTTTGACTTAAACCTGCAAGTAGCCTTTCCTTAACCCAACCTCTAGCTGACTTTGAAGCCGAATATATCAGAATAAGGAGGAAATGGGGAATTTATCCCTTAAATAGTCATCTGCCTCAGATAAGTGACCTCAGCATCATTTCTTGTCCATCAAGGACTTTATTATTATTAAAAAACAAACAAACATTTATTTATTTGGCTACATGGGGTCCTAGTTGTGGGAACTCTTAGTTGCAGCATATGGGATCAAGTTCCCTGACCAGGGATAGAACCTAGCCCTCCTGCATTGGGAGCCTGGAGTCTTATCCACTGGCCCACCAGCGAAGTCCCCATCAGGAACTTTTGAAATAGTAAGTTCTGCTACCTGGCATCCCAGTGGGACAGGAGGCTTCTTTCCTGTCCCTTCATTTTAGCTTTGGAGGTAATTTGCAAAGATGAACACTTGAGCCTGTAAGCGGTCAGTTCTTCCCGAAAAGGCAAGGCGTTCACTTGGTAAAGCATATCAAATTAACTGTTTAAGTAAGTCAACTCAACTTCCTGAGGCTGAACTCATCTCTCTGTTGTTTTAGAACAGCCCTCATGCTTGCTATCAAGTATGAATCAGCAAGTGTCGTCAGACTTCCTCTTTAGCAAGATGCTGACATCTTTTCTCGAGATGCTTTTGGATGAACTGCAGAGAATATGCTGTTATTAGTGGTTTTAATATGTAAGTGTTCACATTAAAATGCCAGTTCTCACTAAACTGCAGCCAAAAATAATTTTAACTGTTACTTGCTATGTGACCAGTGAGAGTTCCAGTTTCGTGCAGGCAGTTTGGAGAATGGTGGTGAGATGCTCCCCCTCAAGAGCTGAAAGCCAAGCAAAGGCCAATTAGTTACTCTTGGCTGTGGGCTTGGGGTGCTTTATCTCAGGACATGTAGACCTTGATCCTTAGAAAGCTTGACATTAGACATTTCATTCCAAGTGTGATCTCTCAGTATGGCATATGAACAGTGTCACAATTGTGATCTTTCTAACTAGCTCTTTGAGTCTGAGATGTTTAGCTCAGCAGCAAATCCTGCTTTCCCTTGAGGACTTGCCTCTCTATATGCTTCTGCTTGAATTTTCTAAGAACCCAGAGGATTCCCTAAGATCAACGAGACAGTCCTCTTNAAAAAAAAAAAAAAAAAAGTTTCTCTCTTTGCATGTTCATGTAGAGAATAATATCCCCACTGGAATGTCTATAAACCTTTTGAGTTTACCCATGGTCATCCTTGGATAGGTTATGCATGCTACAGATGGTATATATTTCTGCCTTAGCATTGTCCCTAAAATATGCAGTTGATACAGTAGCTAAATGATACCCACACCCCCCTGCATTAGAAGCTTGACACTAAGCCACTGGACCACCAGGGAAGGCCCAGCGGAGGAGCATATTAAAGCGAAAGAAGGTGCATAGGGCAATGAGAAAGGGGCTTTCTTTCATTTACTTTCTCACTTTTAATTTTTCAGTTCAGAGAATCTCTTGCATGATTTTAATTTCAGTTTAAAAATAGGTTAACTGTGTACATTAGAAATGGTTTTCCCTGTTTTACAGGATGACCTAACACCACTGTTACTTGTGATATGTGAAAGGAGAGGGCAAATGGTGGAATTTTTAGTAAAGAAAGAAGCAAATATACATGCGGTTGATACGATGAAAAGGTATCGTTGTTCTTTTTCTTTTTAAAACCCTTAGTGCTGTTATAGGATTGTAATATCAAGATTAAATGAATAAAAGGACTCATTTGTGATCAACACATCATCACTTAGGTAGAAAATCAATTATTCTGACTGGGAATTATGAACAATATAGAGCAGGAATGTATAGCAGAATTCATATTCCTTTATAATATTGACTAATGTCATATGCAACCTCTTTTTGTTTGTTTGGATGATCTTGTAATAGCTGAGGGATTTCAAATTAGTTGTATTAGCTTTGTGAAATATGGATTCTGCTTTTCAGTTTACCTCATGACAGTATCAAGTTTCTGAGTTCTTTTAAAAGAATTATTTAACCTCTACTTTGTATGTATATATTTTTATAAGATGCATAGTAAACCTAAAAGACTTGATTTTGTCTTTTGGATAACTCTTTTAAATTACTTTGTTTGAAGAGTGCTGGTGTTATTAGGTTTCAAAAGAGTCAGATACAACATAGTGACTAAATAACAACAGCCACAAAAAGGTGATTATTACACACTGTCACCAGATCCTGTGGGCTCATCAGTTTTTATCTGTTCTCATTTTAGTACATTTTGATATTTTCATTTTTAATGCAGGTAGAAAGAAGAAAGATAGCTTTGACTGGATAAACAGTTCCTTTAACAAAGACAAGTTGGAGGTGGACGATACAGTCAAAAATGATGGCTTTACATTCAGGCTAGGTTCAATTTCTAGGTTTCCTACAGATTAGGGTTATCATCAGCAAATAAGTTTCCTGATATGAAAGGCAAATAGTATTGCATCTTTCAAAAGTGCCTGTGTGTAAGAAAGATTTTATATATAGTATTTCATTTTTAGTGCCTAGTACATGCTTGTCTACAACATTAACTGTGACCACGACTATTTTTATTCCCATTATTATCAATATTTTTGACTTAAACCTGCAAGTAGCCTTTCCTTAACCCAACCTCTAGCTGACTTTGAAGCCGAATATATCAGAATAAGGAGGAAATGGGGAATTTATCCCTTAAATAGTCATCTGCCTCAGATAAGTGACCTCAGCATCATTTCTTGTCCATCAAGGACTTTATTATTATTAAAAAACAAACAAACATTTATTTATTTGGCTACATGGGGTCCTAGTTGTGGGAACTCTTAGTTGCAGCATATGGGATCAAGTTCCCTGACCAGGGATAGAACCTAGCCCTCCTGCATTGGGAGCCTGGAGTCTTATCCACTGGCCCACCAGCGAAGTCCCCATCAGGAACTTTTGAAATAGTAAGTTCTGCTACCTGGCATCCCAGTGGGACAGGAGGCTTCTTTCCTGTCCCTTCATTTTAGCTTTGGAGGTAATTTGCAAAGATGAACACTTGAGCCTGTAAGCGGTCAGTTCTTCCCGAAAAGGCAAGGCGTTCACTTGGTAAAGCATATCAAATTAACTGTTTAAGTAAGTCAACTCAACTTCCTGAGGCTGAACTCATCTCTCTGTTGTTTTAGAACAGCCCTCATGCTTGCTATCAAGTATGAATCAGCAAGTGTCGTCAGACTTCCTCTTTAGCAAGATGCTGACATCTTTTCTCGAGATGCTTTTGGATGAACTGCAGAGAATATGCTGTTATTAGTGGTTTTAATATGTAAGTGTTCACATTAAAATGCCAGTTCTCACTAAACTGCAGCCAAAAATAATTTTAACTGTTACTTGCTATGTGACCAGTGAGAGTTCCAGTTTCGTGCAGGCAGTTTGGAGAATGGTGGTGAGATGCTCCCCCTCAAGAGCTGAAAGCCAAGCAAAGGCCAATTAGTTACTCTTGGCTGTGGGCTTGGGGTGCTTTATCTCAGGACATGTAGACCTTGATCCTTAGAAAGCTTGACATTAGACATTTCATTCCAAGTGTGATCTCTCAGTATGGCATATGAACAGTGTCACAATTGTGATCTTTCTAACTAGCTCTTTGAGTCTGAGATGTTTAGCTCAGCAGCAAATCCTGCTTTCCCTTGAGGACTTGCCTCTCTATATGCTTCTGCTTGAATTTTCTAAGAACCCAGAGGATTCCCTAAGATCAACGAGACAGTCCTCTTCCACAGTCATTTGGAAGGGAGAAAATAGTTCCTTCTCATCATTCTGCTGCTTGCATTGATTATAGATTTGCAAGCTCCAGAGGTTTTTCCTATACCGAGCTAAATCTACTTAATTATTGGAGCTGTACTTACCTGAGTTTACAACTACTTCATCTTCATTTTCTTTCTCCTTTCAGTTCAGTTCAGTTGCTCAGTCATGTTCCACTCTTTGGGACCCCATGAACCGCAGCACGCCAGGCCTCCCTGTCCATCATTAACTCCCAGAGTTTACCCAAAATCTTGTCCATTGAGTCGGTGATGCCATTCAACCATCTCATCCTCTGTTATCCCCTTCTCCTCCTGCCTTCCATCTTTCCCAGCATCAGGGTCTTTTCAAATGAGCTGCTCTTCACATCAGGTGGCCACAATATTGGAGTTTTAGCTTCAACATCAGTCCTTCCAATGAACACCCAGGATTGATTTCCTTTAGGATGGAATGGTTGGATCTCCTTGCAGTCCAAGGGACTCTCAATAGTTTTTTCCAAGACCACAGTTCAGAAGCATCAATTCTTCTGCGCTCTGCTTTCTTTATAGTCCAACTCTGATATCTATATATGACTACTGGAAAAACCATAACCTTGAATAGATGGACCTATGTTGTGAAAGTAATGTCTGCTTTTTAATATGCTAAGTTGATCTATCTATCTTTCTAAGGAGTAAGCGTCTTTTAATTTATTGGCTGCAATCACCATCTGCAGTGATTTTGGAGCCCGAAAAAACAAAGTCAGTCACTGTTGACCCATCTATTTGCCATGAAGTGACGGGACCAGATGCCATGATCTTAGTTTTCTGAATGTAGAGCTTTAAGCCAACTTTTTCACTCTCTTCTTTCACTTTCATTAAGTGTCTTCTTCATTTCAGTTGCGTTCAGTTGCTCAGTCATGTCCAACTCTTTGCGACCCCATGAATTGCAGCATGCCAGGCCTCCCTGTTCATCACCATCTGCCGGAGTTCACTCAGACTCACGTTCATCGAGTCAGTGATGCCATCCAGCCACCCTCGGTCGTCCCCTTCTCCTCCTGCCCTCAATATCTCCCAGCGTCAGAGTCTTTTCCAGTGAGTCAACTCTTCACATGAGGTGGCCAACCAAAGTACTGGAGTTTCAGCTTTAGCATCATTCCTTCCAAATAAATCCCAGGGTTGACCTCCTTTAGAATGGACTGGTTGGATCTCCTTGAAGTCCAAGGGACTCTCAAGAGTCTTCTCCAACACCACAGTTCAAAAGCATCAATTCTTCGGTGCTCAGCCTTCTTCACAGTCCAACTCTCACATCCATACATGACCACAGGAAAAACCATAGCCTTGACTAGACAGACCTTAGTCAGCAAAGTAATGTCTCTGCTTTTGAATATGCTCTCTAGGTCGGTCATAACGTTTCTTCCAAGGACTAAGCGTCTTTTAATTTCATGGCTGCAGTCACCATCTCCAGTGATTTTGGAGCCCCCCAAAATAAAGTCTGATACTGTTTCCACTGTTTCTCCATCTATTTACCATGAAGTGATGGGACCAGATGACATGATATTTGTTTTCTGAATGTTGAGCTTTAAACCAACTTTTTCGCTTTCCTCTTTCACTTTAATCAAGAGGCTCTTTAGTTCTTCTTCACTTTCTGCCATAAGGGTGGTATCATCTGCATATCTGAGGTTATTGAGATTTCTCCTGGCAATCTTGACTCCAGCTTGTGTTTCTTCCAGTCCAGCGTTTCTCATGATGTACTCTGCATAGAAGTTAAATAAACAGGGTGACAATATACAGCTTTGATGTACTCCTTTTCCTATTTGGAACCAGTCTGTTGTTCCATGTCCAGTTCTGACTGTTGCTTCCTGACCTGCATACAGATTTCTCAGGAGGCAGGTTAGGTGGTCTGGGATTCCCATCTCTCTCAGAATTTTCCATAGTTTATTGTGATCCACACAGTCAAAGGCTTTGGCATAGTCAATAAAGCTGAAATAGATGTTTTTGTGGAACTCTCTTGCTTTTTCCATGATCCAGCAGATGTTGGCAATTTACTCTCTGGTTCCTCTGCCTTTTCTAAAACCAGCTTGACCATCAGGGAGTTCACCGTTCACATATTGCTGAAGCCTGGCTTGGAGAATTTTGAGCATTACTTTACTAGCATGTGAGATGAGTGCAATTGTGCGGTAGTTTGAGCATTCTTTGGCATTGCCTTTCTTTGGGATTGGAATGAAAACTGACCTTTTCCAGTCCTGTGCCCACTGCTGAGTTTTCCAGATTTGCTAGCATATTGAGTGCAGCACTTTCAAAGCAACATCTTTCAGTATTTGAAATAGCTCAACTGGAATTCCATCACCTCCACTAGCTTTGTTTGTAGTGATGCTTTCTAAGGCCCACTTGACTTCACATTCCAGGATGTTTGCCTCTAGATGAGTGATCACACCATTGTGATTATC
>SJYW01044458.1:727261-766141 GCA_006410735.1 Raphicerus campestris | reverse complement strand
TTCCCCCCAAAGTCAATATTGAGATGTAGTAGTTAAGAAGTAAATATAATCTTGGAGTGAGTTAATCAAAATTTAGTTTCCAAGAAAGTTGTAGATTTGGGAAGTCTTTCTCTGTGCTTGTTGTATTATACGGTGGGACTATATTTTGTTCTGGGCTCTACATTTTAATGGTACACTGAAAAATGAAATAAAATATTTTACAACGTATAGTGCACACATCCACGCTCAATGGCTTCATTTGTGTCTGATTCTTTGTGACCCTATGGACTGTAGACTACCAGGCTCCTCTGTCCATGGGATTCTCCAGACAAGATTACTGGAGTGGGTTGCCATGCCCTTCTTCAGGGGATCTTCCTGACTCAAGATTTGAACTCGAGTCTCTTACATCTCCTGTGTTGGCAGGAAGGTTCTTTACCACTAGTGCCACCTGGGAAGCCCTAATAATGTCATAGAGTAGGACTAGCAGCCTCACAGAAAGAAGAGGAGAGATCCAGAGTGTATTCTCAGAGGAAAGGCCACTTAACAACACTCTGCACAGCCAGCTGTCTGCAGGTAGGGAGATAAGCCCCAGCAGAAATCAACCTTACTGGCACCTTGAGCTTGAACTTCGGCTTCCTAAGTTGGAAGAAAATAACTTCCTGTTTTTTAAGCCACTCAGTCTGTTGGTGAAGTAACTACACTGACCAAGACAGAAGACTGTAGTGTTGTTTTCTCTGAAAAGTGTGAAACGAAAGGTCTTTCTATAGGAGATGAGCAGCTAGAGTTGAGAGCAAGTTACGGGTTAGGAGGAGTCAATGTTTATATAAGGAATGTAGAGAGCCTCTTAACCTTCTTCTCTCATTCAGTTTTCAGAATATTGGCAGGGAAACAGATATCTGAAATATTATTTTCTGTAAATTTTTAACACACCAAGAGAAAGATCTAAAATGCTAAAATTTAGAGTCTCTCAGTAAAGCAATACAGCCAGATCTTCATACCACACAGTCTACAACAGAAAATCACTATCATTGTGTACTTCCCAAAGATCTTTAAATCAATCTCTTGTGATATGAATAGAGAAATGTGGAGGAAGAAGATATTATACAGATTGAAGGAAACTTTCACATTTTACTACTGTGCTCACAGTTAAGAAAAATATTGCATCCATAAAGAACAATAAATTCTATATAAAATGAACAGAATAGTTGCTCTTAAAAATTAAAAACGCAGAAATAGAACCTTGAGAAAAAGTCTTCAAAGATAAAAGAAATTCTTCCAGAAAGTAGAGTAAAACAAAACAAATTTTTTCCCCAAGACCCTACAACACTGAAAATTTTTTAAATAAATAGAAAATCAGAGGACCATTTTAGAAGATTCAATATTTGACCAGGAGGAAACTCAGATAGAAAGAATGGAAAAACTAGAAAGTAGAAAATCACTAAGAAAACAAAAAAATTTCCCATAAAAGGATATGAAGTCTTAGATTAGACCCAGCACAACAGATGAAAATCAGTAGATTCAAAGGCATTTAACTGTAAAATTTCAGGACTAAAGGATAAGAAAAAGATTTTAAAAGCCTCTATGATCAGAAATTAGAAAGGACTTTAATGTCTCAAAGTTACATTGAAGCTAGAGGACAATGGANCAGATGAAAATCAGTAGATTCAAAGGCATTTAACTGTAAAATTTCAGGACTAAAGGATAAGAAAAAGATTTTAAAAGCCTCTATGATCAGAAATTAGAAAGGACTTTAATGTCTCAAAGTTACATTAAAGCTAGAGGACAATGGAGAAAGGCCTTTGAAATATAGAGGAAAGAAAATTATTTTGAATCGATTAACACCATGCCAGTGAAATTCCCAGTCAAATATGAGGGGTGGACTATAGATATTTTTCATATGTGCAACCTCCATAACTATTTATTTCTCATATTGTCTTTCTCACAAAGCCCCTGGTAAAGTTACTTCACCCTGATGAGAGAGTAAATCAAGAAAAAGGAAAGCATGAGATGTAGAGAATGGGAATTTCAATTCAGGAAAGAGAATGGAATTTTTCTAGGTTTAAATTGAAAGTAGATCTTGGGATGATGGCATTCTAAGGCATACAGCATAACCGATCCAGTTTGAAAGATCAGCAGCCTCTGAAGAGTTGTATCCAAAAGCCTGATACAATCTTAACGAATCTGGAACAATTCAGGGAAAGTGAGGGCATAGAAAACCAGGTCAATAAAAAATAGTTCC
Organism: Raphicerus campestris; assembly: GCA_006410735.1. Taxonomy (NCBI): domain Eukaryota; kingdom Metazoa; phylum Chordata; class Mammalia; order Artiodactyla; family Bovidae; genus Raphicerus; species Raphicerus campestris. The sequence goes on along the minus strand of SJYW01044458.1, from coordinate 763,923 downwards.
AGGTGGCACTAGTGATAAAAGAACCCGCCTGTCAACGAAGAAGACATAAGAGACACAGGTTCCACTCCTGGGTGGGGAAGATCTCCTGAAGAAGGGAATGGCAATGCACTCTGGTATTCTTGCCTGGAGAATCCCTTGGACAGAGGAACCTGGTAGGCTACAGTCCATGGGGTCGCAAAGAGTCAGATACAACTGAAGCAACTTAACATGCACATTTAACATGTTAAGGTAAAGAATCTGCCTGGAATGTAGGAGACACAGATGTGGATTTGATCCCTGGTTGGGAAGATACCTTGAAGGAGGAAACAGCAACCCATTCTAGTATTCTTGTCTGAAAAATTCCAAGGACAGAGTCACAAAAAGTTGGACATGACTGAGTGACTAAACAGGCAGACACTGAACAGCAAGAGGGTTGTTCAAGAAAGCAAACATAATCCTAGCATAAAATGCAGTACTGTCAACATTTACAAAAACATAATTATGTGAACCCTGAATACTGATCTCAGTACCCACTCCAGTGTTCTTGCCTGGAGAATCCCAGGGAGGGGGGAGCCTGGTGGGCTGCCATTTATGGGGTTGCACAGAGTCAGGCACGACTGAAGCGACTTAGCAGCAGCATGGGTAAATTTTTACAGTCATGAGAGTTAGAAGGTGAAAAAACACTAATTCCTCATTTCCCATAGTGGGAAATTAATACACTGATGCTTAAAATTTTTCTTAACGCTAACCATGTAACAATGTTATGTGACAATATGGAGGTAAATATACATAAGTGAGTACTAAAAGGGACCTTAGAGTTGTGAGAAATGCAGGCATCAAGGAGGATAGAACTTTTCCATAATTGTTATGGAAATGTTTGGCCCATTAAACCATCTGTATATATATATTTGTTGAACACATAAAACTTAATAACAAATTTAGGAAAAGCTACATTTTATGATAGTATTTTTACCTGAGTTCTCCTGAGTTACACTCTGTCCTACTACTGCAAATCCTAAATTTAAGCTAATCTTGGTATTTGCAACCTACATTTGAGTAACATTGTGTTTTATTTATAATTACGTGCTTTAGCCTTTGTGAAATATATGCTCACTGTAATTATTTTCAAAAGTTATTTATGGTCTAGCCAATATAAAAATGCACTGTGTTTTAAAACCCTTTACATCACTAAACTCTCATCAGATCAAAGACTAAGATAAATCTGAGGAACACATAACTTTGTAAGTGACCTCAGAATGTGCTGATGCTGTATGCAATAGGAAAAAAGCCAGCCACCCTCAACCAGTACAGATAAATGAGCAATAAGTGACTACGGAATTATATTTTCTCACCTCACCAGAAGATTTGGCTTCAAACAATGTTTACCCAACTTGAAGAGACTCATTGACACTTTGCTCACTTCTATAAAACGTTTAAAATCTTTATCTGCAGGTTTCCTAGATGACTTCCATTGCTCCTGGTCTATTTGAAGATCTAGTTCACATGTTTCTCTCTTGATTTTAAATCTCATTTGAAAATATTTTCTTCTCACCTCATTATCGGTTTCTTTTTTTTGCCCCTTCACTTGCTTTATTATTTCTACACACTTCACTGAGCTTTTTGACACTCAAGTCTGTAGAAAAGATAATTTGCTGTTTCAGTAAATTCCTTCCTGGAATTAAAAGTACAGGGGAAAAAAAATCACAGAACTATTAAAACAGAGTGTTGTACAAGCTACTGGTGTAGAAAAGTTGAAGCAAAAGCCTTGTCTGTTCTTGTCATTTCTTCCCCTTCCTCCCCGCTTCTAGCATATATCTTCCTGCTCTTCCCCAAGCATTGCAACTCATAAAATTCTCGAAATCATCATTTTTTTTTTCTGACTAAGGAAATGACTTACTGCTCTGTTATTTTACCATGAAATGAGAAACAATAAAGCTAACACTGTAAAAAATCAATGAATTTAAGAGACCAACAGGAAATGACAGCCTTTTAAAGCAGGTCAAGCTTATTATCGTGGTATCAATATACTTAAAGAATTTTCAAGCTGCTCTGGCCTTTTCTATTCCTCTAACACACGTACATGCTGAACCATACCCAAAGGCGTATCTTTAAGCATCACCACACAGATCACTGGGTAAATGCCCCATTTTTCTATGTCTGCATAGATATACTACTTTTAATTTGAGCCAGAAGATTTACCGACAAAAAGAAAGCAAGTTTGGCTTGCCAGAACTTATGTCACCTTGAAAGGTTTTTAGTATCAGTTTCCCCACAATGTAGCATTCTAAACCAGTTATTCTCTGACAAGGAAGCACACTCTTATCAGCAGACCACTGAGCAAACTCAGTAGCTCAGACATATTTAACACAAAGGATAAAATAGGTATTTGCTACTTTCTGGCATTTTTAATAGCCTTCATTTCCTACTTGCTTTTCCCAGCCTTGCAGTTTGGTGGCAGAGAAGCCAATTCACTGGTAATTTACCAAAGAAATGCCAATCCTTCCTCTCACCATTTAGTCAACCAAGAGGAGAGCAAATGGCTGAAGTTCAGCCAACTGAACTGTAATGAGAGAAACTCGAATCTTCAGCACGTGATGCAAAAAGAAAAGAATGGAACGGTTAGAGTTTCCTCTTCACAGTGGTGGTGGCCTCATCAGACTGTTCTCTTGTCCAGCCCAGGCCTACATTTGGTTTCTTAGTCCTCGGAAGTTTTCTTGGCTCTTCCAGGGTAATTCTTGTCCAGTCAATGGTCTCATCTCCACAATGCATCCTTAGAATCTCACACCTGCCTTTGCTTAGGCTAGCTGGCATCTGTTTCTGTTTATAGTCAAAAATTCCTAAGTGATACAAAGCCATTTTGCAAGGAATCTAAGAAATAAAGTTACAATATACCATTGTATATGGTAAACACTGCCCTTTGTTATCAGATATTCTGAAAAAAAAAAAGTTTTTGTCATTGTTGTTCATTCCCTCAATTGTGTCCGACTCTGCCACGCCATGGACTGCACAGCACATGAATCCTGTTTCTCCTATTTGCCCTTTCCTCCAGGTATGAGACCACAGGCAAGCCACTTTTCCTTTTGGGCCTCAATGTCCATGTTTTCAAATGAGCTCTTCAGTAATTTCAGCAAGGTCATTTCAATAAACATCTGTAATTATCGATTATAGATGAGAATGGCATCTATATATCACTCAAGTGTTCAGATTTTTTTCAATTTTATATGAGTTTAACATTTGTTATGGGAGGATAGCCTATGTCCCATACCTAAGTAGTTAACAGGCAATCACACAATTTTAGGTGAATGGACATATGCCATCCTGAATTTAATGACTATGACTTAATAATAATGATAGTAATAACAGCACCAAGCTGCACTTTTAAATTAATGGCCCAACAACAATAAGTTGCATGTGAATAGATATTTTAAGAGAAGCTGCAATATGAGATTTCTATCAAAAATCGATTACCTTGGCTGCATAAGTCGATGACTCTAATTGTTAAAAATCAGCACATTTCAGTGTAAACACTTTTCTACATTTGATTTTTATGATTGCCAAAGTTATTTTTCACACATTTAAGAGTCAAACAACTCTGTAATTCTTAATAAGAAAACAGCTATACCCCAAACTTCCTGCCATTTCCATTTTCTCACAGGCAACCTTTTCTTAACTGTTTAAGCTTTCTAACTAGCTGTTGTTTTTGATAATGTTCCTCCACTTGTGTAAGTAAAGTAAAAATATTGTTATTTCTTGATCTTTCCCTTTCAGATAGTATTTATTGATCTCCTATACGGAAAAGAAGGATTGAACTTTCTTTAACTCACTAGGCCCCAGCAGTAAAAACACATACTTCCCATGTCCTCTATTCTCCCACTAAAATTATTGCATAATTTTGATTAAAAATTTTCAGAGAACATTATTATGTTTATGCAAGAGCTAGTCACAGAGAAGCTGTATATAAACCATGATTATTTTTTATTTCAAGTGACTTTTTGTTTTATTTTTTTGGCTTTACTTTATATGTACTAATCACTGAAAAATGCCCAAACTCTCCCAGTTATATCAGATATTCTATCATTTTTATTTTTTTAAAGATAATCTTCTTGGAAACTTCTAGGCTGTTCTATTCTTGCTCTTTCTGACCAGTGATTTGCTACATTCCTGTTATATTTCATCATCTTCATCCTGGAGATAATCTTTGCCTCTTTCTTAAAGGAAGGAAAATCCCATTTTCTGGATTCCCTATCTTTCTTTTTCTTGCTTACTTCTTCATTTTAGGGAGGCCTCCAACATCTGAAAATGTCTATATTTGTCTTTGATTTGCTAGTTTGTCTATAAATAGAAAATCAATATCCTTCAGAGTTCTGAAATTATATTTTCATTATCTTTCAGTTTCCAGCACTGCTCTTGAGAAGTCCCAAACTATTCAGTTTTCTAATCCCTTATTTGTGACTTATTTTCATCTTTCTGGAAGCTTTAGAATCTTCTATTTAAATTGTGAGTCTGAATTTCCACCCTGATGTGCTGTGGAATAAATCCAGTATATCTATTCAGTGGGCACTTGATAGACACTTTCAGCCTTTGAATTCACGTCTTTTAGTTCAGAGAAATTTTCATGATTGTTTATGTAATGATTTCCTAAGCTCTGATTCTTCTGTTCTTTCTTCATGGAATTTTTTTTATTGAGCTGTTATTCCTTTGGACTGGATCATTAATTTTCTAATTTTTTTTTTTTCATTTAACTCTCATCTTTTTGTTGCTTTGCTCTACTCTCTGGGAGATTTCTTTGATTTCTAAATGTTGCACTGAGTTCTTCTTTTTCTGTTATATTTTTAATCTTTAAATGGTTTTCTTATTCTTTGAACAAACACATTATATATAAATTATTATATAAAGTGTATTACTATATAAATATATGCAAGATACAAACAGGAAGCATATGTATATATATATTCAACACATTTATATACATATATATTTCTATATTTGTTTCATGAATGCAGTGTCTCTTTTTATTCTTCTATGATTATTAGGACATATATATTTGAACTTACCCTTCTTACATAATGTTTCTTTTTAATGCTTTTTCTGCTGTTTGTACATTTCCGTCTTTTGAGTCTATCGTTCATTACATGCTTGAATGAAGAGTCTATTGATTCTTTAATGTTTATTAATGTATTAAATGGTTACAAAAAATGTTTAGAAGCTATAAGTTTGCTGAATTTAACCTTACTGTAGTGATCTGGATGTGCGGTAGCTCCTCTCAGTCGCGCTTAGTGCACCGGCGCAGCTCTCGCAGCAGAGGAGCTACCCCGCATCCGAGGTCGGGGCAGCAGCCTAGAGTGCCAGGCTGCGACCGCGCAGGAACGGCGGAGAGGAGCTACCCCCGCGTCCAAGGTCAGTGGCAGCCGGGAGGAGGCACCCCGCGTCCAAGGCCAGGAGTGGCCGGGGGGAGACAACCCGTGTCTGAGGTCAGGGCGGCAGCGGGGTGGAGCTACCCTGCGTCCAAGGCCAGGGGCGGCCGGGGGGAGACACCCCAGGTCCGAGGTCAGGGGAGGCAGGAAGAAGCCACCTCGTGCTTGAGGCCAGGGGTGGTGACGCTGAGGAGACACCGCGAGCCCGCCTGAGGCCAGGGGCAGCAGCTGGGAGGAGACACCCAAGCCTGAGGCCAGCCGGCAGCCGGGAGGATCAACCCGAGGAATGGTGGCTGCACAGGAGCAGGAGGGCCTAGAGGAGCTATCCCACATCAAAGGTCAGGAACTCAGCAGTAAAGAGATACCCCTCGTTCAAGGTAGGAATCAGCAGCTGTGCTTTGCTGGAGCAGCCATGAAAAGATACCCCATGCTCAAGGTAAGAGAAACCCAAGTAAGATGGTAGGTGTTGCAAGAGGGCATCAGAGGGCAGACACACTGAAACCATACTCACAGAAAACTAGTCAATCTAATCACACTAGGACCACAGCCTTGTCTAACTCAGTGAAACCAAGCCATGCCTGTGGGACAACCCAAGACAGGCAGGCCATGGTGGAGAGGTCTGGCAGAACGTGGCCACTGGAGAAGGAATGGCAAGCCACTTCAGTATTCTTGCCTTGAGAACCCCATGAACAGTATGAAAAGGCAAAATGATAGGATACTGAAAGAGGAACTCCCCAGGTCAGTAGGTGCCCAATATGCTACTGGAGATCAGTGGAGAAATAACTCCAGAAAGAATGAAGGGATGGAGCCAAAGCAAAAACAATACCCAGNGGAGTCCTGGTGTTCCTCCCCCAGCATCAGCAGGGAATGAGCAGTTTGCCCTCCTTCACCCGCTCTGCCCTGAACCCCTGGAGGCACACCGTTCCATGTGGCCACCTCTTCAAGTGGGGACTGGAGTCAGAGACGCAGTTTCCAGCAGGGCTCGGGGTCTCCTGAGCTGGGGACTGCCACAGGACGCTGCTGCTTTTAGCTGGCGTGCAGCTGCTTGGGAGCCAGCTCGTGTTTGAAGAGCCTGAGCTGGAAGGTGTGGGGCTTCTCTGCTGGCTGCCTGGACAGATGGGGCCTGTTGTTGCTGGAGGCCCAGCACAGGGCCTGCCGGGACAGCTGCCTAGCTCTGTGGACCACGCAAGCTCAGGGCCTCAGTTGCTAGAGTGTGTGGGTTGGGGGCAGTGGATGGGGCACCAGATGTGGTCCTCTGATGTGGAGGTGGGGGCGTCCCAGACCTGCCGGAAGGTTCCCCACGTTGGCTGAAGGCTGGTTAGCACCGAGCATTGCTATACTTGAGGCGCTAAGCTGCACACTTGACTTAAGCTGCTGCTCCCCTAGCTCTAGGCAGACCATTTCACAGGTGAGAAAACCGAGGCACAGAGTGGCCTGGGTTTGCGTCCCAGCCGTGTGATCTGTCCTTTGCTGCTGAGCCCAGACCCTGGCGTCTGCCCAGCAGGCTCGGATAGGCATTGTGGGGTGTCTGGTTAATCTGTGCCCCCTAGGCTTCCAGACCTGCCTTCACCTAGCGAGGGGGACACAGCTGGGGGGGTGACAGAGGACAAGACCGACCCACCTCGCTTCTCTGCTCTCCCAGCCCCAGTCTGTGGGGAGGCCCGCCGAGAGGCCCACCCGAGGGGCCATGCTGCCCCTCACCTTACATACAGGGAAGCTGAGGCTCAGAGAAGCTCCACGGACCTGCCCAGCCCGTCGGTTGAGTCCAGAGGTGGTTCAGTTCCTGCCCTTGGGAAGAGGCCCCAGCTGCTTTGAGGGCGCCTCCAAGCCAAGCACTAAGACTGGTTTTACTCTTCCTGCAGTTGATCAGAAAGAGCGCAGAGAGCCCCTGTAACTTCTGTTAATAGTTATTTTTTTATTGCAAAAACGTGCTTTTAGAACCGGGAGAGACCTGACGAAACAAACAAACCGGGATTGCTCCCTGCCCCCACCCCAACTCTGGGTCACATGGCGTGGACGCCCCCTGCTGACCTGGGTGGTGGTGGTGGGGTGCTTCCAGCAGCCCGTGCTGAGCACCAGGGGCCTCGGCTTGGGGCCAAGGGGCTTCTTGTCCAGCTGGGCGGCACTGGGCTGGCCGCTGGAGGGGATGGCAGGGCCACCCAGGGAACACAGGAGCGGGAGCTGGCGATGGACAAAGCTGTGTCCCTAGAGGAGGGGCGGTGAGGGAGGACGGAAGCCCACTTCTGGCTACGACCTGGCAGCCGGGAGCCCCTGGCTGGGCAGCCTCCCTGACAGGGCCCCAGGCTACCAGCACACGATGGGGAGGGAGAGTCACAGGGCGCGGAGCAGCCCTGACCCATCTGCCACCCTCAGAAACCTCAGAGGCTGCCTGATGGCTGCCCCCGCGTCCCCCTCCAGCTGCATCCTGGCCACACCCCGAGCTACTCAGAGCTGAGCGCCTCCTTTTCCCTTTCATTTCCTGTGGAATAAAACGCATTCAGAAAAGAACCACGCAGAGACGCACAGCGTAGCATTGCTATGAGGGGGACCAGCCCCCGTGCCCTCCCCAGCTCAGCGCCGCCCCTCCCGTCTCCCTGGCTGTGGGGGCCTCCTACTTTACCACGAAGCCTGCATCTGTCCGTGCTTTCCTGTTTGGCACCTGCGTGAGTGGAGTCACGCCCACGCAAGCTTTGGCATCTGGCTTCTGCGTGTCGTGCCTTCCAGGGTTATCTAGGTTGCTGTGCATAGGTGTAGTCTCTTGCAGAAAACTGTTCTGTTGATGGTGTCGTAGTTCATGGATCCATTTTACTGTGGATGGACGTTTAGTTTGCAGTTTGGGACAATCACAGATAGTGCTGCGAGCAACAGTCTTAACTGTGTTTCTGACCCGTGCGTGCATGAGTTTCTCTGGGGTGTGTACTCAGGACTCTTGGGACATCAGGGCCTTCCACTGTTTCCCAAGAATTCTGCAGTAAGAGATCGGTGGTTCCACGTCCTTGTTAACACTTGTAATTGTCAGACTTTTCTCCATCTTTGCCAGTCTGGTGAGTGTATAATTATGGCTTTAATTTGCATTTAGCTAGTTACTGCTGGACTTCCCTGGTCGCTCAGATGGTAAAGCATCTGCCTACAATGTGGGAGACCTGGGTTCAATCCCTGGGTCGGGAAGATCCCCTGGAGAAGGAAATGGCAACCCACTCCAGTATTCTTGCCTGGAAAATCCCATGAATGGAGGAGTCTGGTAGGCTACAGTCCATGGGATTGCAAAGAGTCGGATACGACTGAGCAACTTCATTGGACGTGAGCTTGAGCAAACACCGGGAGATAGTGAAGGATGGGGAAGCCTGGTGTGCTACAGTTCATGGGGTTGCAAAGAATCTGATACCACTTAGTGACTGAACAATTACTGATGAGGCTGAGCACATTTTCACATTCATTACCCATTTTGATTTTGTCTCCTGTGAAGTGTCTATTCAACTCTTCTGCCCATTTTCCTGTTTGTCTTTTTCTGTTAACCTATAAGAATTCTTTATATCGCCTTGCTACTGTCAGTAACGTGTTGTGTATATCTTTCCAACTCTGTAAGTGGTTTTTGGACATAGCACGGCATAAGGATTCACGTCCATCCCTCCCCACAGAGGGCTGCCCCCTTCCCTGCATTGCTCATGGACAACCTGTCCCTTCCCTAGGCATCTGCAGACCCCTTGCACCTGTGTCTACACGCGCAGGTCTGTGGCCGGCCTCTGTTCTGTTCCGTTTGTCTGTTGCTGTGCCCACGCCAGGCTATCTCAGTGACTGTTGTGTAGTTAGTTCTGATGGGCTTCCTTGGAGGCTCAGTGGTAAAGAAGCTGTCTGCCAACGTGGGAGACGTGGGTTTGATCCCTGGGTCCAGAATATCCCCTGGAGAAGAAAATGGCGACTCACTCCAGTATTCTTGCCTGAGAAATCCCATGGACAGAGGAGACCAGTGGGCTGGAGTTTATGGGATCACAAGAGTCAGACACAACCCATTGACTAAACCACAACAACAACTAGTCCTCGTATCTGGTAAAGTCAGTCCATGTTTTTCCTTGAATGTGTCTTGGCTGTCCTGGCTCTTAGTGTTTCCATGTAAGTTTTTTCCTCCCATGTACGTTTTAAAATCATCTAGTCAGTTCCCTTAATGACAACTCAGTTGGTATTTTGACTGGGAGTTCATTACAGCTATTTGTCTTTTGCGGTCTTGCTCAGCTTTTGTGAGATGAGTCAGGTGTTTCGTGTTCCCTTCATCGTTTATGGGTTTAATTTTTTGTTCTGTAACGGTGGCATATAGGACACACTTTGCCTTTTAACTGCAGTGACTTGTCCATTTGTGTTTAACGTCATTAAATCTGTTGTGGTATTGTTCCGTCTATGCTGGTGTTTTTCTTTCTCTCTTGCTTTTTCCTTGCTTTTGGATTGAGCAACCTTTCTTTTCTTTTCGAGCATGCCATTTCCCTCTTCTAGTTTGAAAGTTACAGTCTATTTCTGTTCTTAACTAAGTTTAGAGCAGTCAGTAACTTTACTGTCCTGCACAACACAAGGAGTTCAGGTGACTTTTTTGGTTGTTCTCTGTGGCAGGCAAGATGTAAGTTCCCTGACCAGGGGTCGAACTCATGCCGCCTGCCGTGGAAGCAGGGAGTCCTGACCACTGGACTGCCAGAGAACTGCCTTCAGGTGGCTTAATTTCATTGATCTCATTGTTTGATATTGATACTCACTGTTGTTTGTGTCTAAAATTTTTTTTTTTTAAGCTCCTACATAGAGACTTCCTTGATACCTCAGTGGGTAAAGAATCTGCCTACAATGTGGGAGACCTGGGTTCAATCCCTGGGTTGGAAAGATCCCCAAGGGAAAGACTGCCCATGCCAGTATTCTGGCCTGGAGAATTTCATGGACTATATAGTCCACAGGTTTGCAAAGAGTCGGACACGAGTGAGCAATTTTCACTCACAAGACAGTATCACTCACAAGATACACAACACCTCCCTTATTCTTTTTTTTGGAAAAGGAAAGTGTACTTTAATAGCATTTAAACTTTTTATGATTATAAAATGTACGTAAGTTTACCATTTTAACCATTTAAAGCATGCAGTTCCCTGGCATTCAGTACATTCATGCTGTGAATCGCCACCACCATCCATCCAGTGAACTCTTTCCATCCTGTAAGACTGAAACTCTGTATCTGTTAAATAGGAACTCCCCATTCCCCTTCCTCCAGCCCCTGGCAACACTGCTTTCTGTCTTATGAATTTGACCACTCAAGTCCCGCACTCCAGGATTCTGGCCTAGAGAATTCCATGGACTGTATACTCCATCTCCATCGGGTCTCAGAGTTGGATGTGACTGACTTTCACTGGCCACTGGCAGGGCCCTCATACAAGTGGAATCATAACTGGTGTTTTTGTGACTGACTTGTTTCACTTAGCATTATGTCTTTTAAGATTCATCCATATTGTAGCCTATGGCAGCATTTCCTTTTTAAGGCTGAATATTATTCCATTGTATGGGNGGAAACAGTGTCAGACTTTATTTTGGGGGCTCCAAGATCACTGCAGATGGTGACTGCAGCCATGACATTAAAAGACGCTTACTCCTTGGAAGAAAAGTTATGACTAACCTAGATAGCATATTGAAAAGCAGAGATATTACTTTGCCAACAAAGGTCTGTTTAGTCAAGGCTATGGTTTTTCCTGTGGTCATGTATGGATGGGAGAGTTGGACTGTGAAGAAGGCTGAGCGCCGAAGAATTGATGCTTTTGAGCTGTGGTGTTGGAGAAGACTCTTGAGAGTCCCTTGGACTGCAAGGAGATCCAGCCAGTCGATCCTAAAGGAGATCAGTCCTGGGTGTTCATTGGAAGGACTGATGCTGAAGCTGAAACTCCAATACTTTGGCCACCTGATGCGAAGAGTTGACTCATTGGGAAAGACTCTGATACTGGGAGGGATTGGGGAGGAGGAGAAGGGGATGACAGAGGATGAGATGGTTGGATGGCATCACCAACTTGATGGACATGAGTTTGAGTGAACTCTGGGAGTTCGTGATGGACAGGGAGGCCTGGAGTGCTGCGATTCATGGGGTCACAAAGAGTTGGACACGATTGAGTGACTGAACTGAACTGAACTGAAACTTAGGTACAACAGAAATATTATACTTAACACTGATAACTCTAGACATGTCTACATTAATCAAAGCAACAAACTTAAGCCATCTTCAGTAGCAAATACCAACTCAGTACTGGATTATTTCCCAGGCCATGGATCCTAAAATTTATCTTGTTCAATTTTCTATAGATTTAATTTGTAAGTACTTACTTTCAAGACAGTTAAAATGGTTCATTTACAAGTGAGCTTTCACGTAAAGACTGAACCAAAAATATTAAGTCTTTTCTGCTTGAGTTCAAAAGACTTTTCGTCTGCTTCCCAGGTTTCGTTTTTGTTTTTTTCCCTGAGGGCCTGGGCAAAGGGAAGAGAAATAGCATTGCTTTTGTTTATTTCCTTTTGGCTCTGCTGGGTCTCACTGCTGTGTGAGGGCTTTCTCTAGTTGCAGCAAGTAGGGGCTACTCTTCTTTGCAGTGTACTGGCTTCTTGTGTTGGCTTCTTATTGTGTATCAGAGGGGTTTTCATTCTAATCCCAAAGAAAGGCAGTGCCAAAGAATGTTCAAACTACTGTACAATTGCACTCATTTCACGTGCTAGCAAGGTAATGTTCAAAATCCTTCAAGCTAGTCTTTAGAAGTATATGATCTGAGAACTTTCAGTTGTATAAGCTGGTTTTAGAAAAGGCAGAGGAACCAGAGATCAAATTGCAAACATCCATTCGATCATAGAAAAAGCAAGGGAATTCCAGAAAATCTACTTTTGCCTCATTGACTATGCTAAAGCCTTTGACTCTGTGGGTCACAACGAACTGGAAAACTCTTAATGAGATGGAAATACCAGACCACATTACCTGTCTCCTGAGAAACCTGTTTGCAGGTCCGGAAGCCACAGTTAGAACCTGACATGGAACAATGGACTGGTTCAAAATTGGGAAAGGAGTACATCGAGGCTGTATATTGTCACCATGCTTATTTAACTTATATGCAGATTACATCATGAGAAATGCTGGCCTGGATGAAGCACAAGCTGGAACCCAGATTGCCAGGAGAAATAACAATAACCTCAGATATACAAATGATACCATTCTAATGGCAGAAAGTGAAGAGGAACTAAAGAGCCTCTTGATGAGAGTAAAAGAGGAGAGTGAAAAAGCTGGCTTAAAACTCAACTTGCAAAAATCTAAGGTCATGGCATCCAGTCCCATCACTTCATGGCAAATCAGTCAGTTCAGTCTGTTAGTCATGTCCAGCTCTTTGGGACCCCGTGGACTGCAGCACACCAGGCTTCCCTGTCCATCACCAATTCCCAGAGCTCGTTCAAACTCATGTCCATCAAGTCAGTGATGCCATCCAACCATATCATCATCTGTCATTCCCTTCTCTTCCTGCCTTCAATCTTTTCCAATGAGTCAGGTCTTTGTATCAGGTGGCCTGATAAGACTACTGGAAAAATAGATGGGGAAAAAGCGGAAATAGTGACAGATTTTATCTTCTTGGGCTCCAGGATCACTACACACGGTGACTGCAGCCATGAAATTGAAAGACAGTTACTCCCTGGAAGAAAAGCTATGGAAAACCTAGACAGTGTATTAAAAAGCAGAGACATAAGTTAGCTGCAAAAGTCTGTCTAAACAAAGTTATATTTTTTCTAGTAATCATGTATGGATGTGAGAGTTGGACCATACAGAAAGCTGAGTGCTGAAGAATTGATGCTTTTGAATTGTGGTTCTGGAGAAGACTCTTGAGAGTCCCTTGGACTACAAGGAAAGCAAACCAGTCAATCATAAAGGAAATCAGTCCTGAATATTCATTGGAAGGACTGATGCTGAACTGAAGCTTCAATAATTTGGCCATCTGATATGAAGAGCCAACTCAGTGGAAAAGACCCTGATGCTTAGAAAGATTGAGGGCAGGAGGAGAATGGGTTGACAGAGGATGAGATGGTTGGATGGCATCACTGACTCAATGGACATGGGTTTGAGGAAACTCCGGGAGATGGTGAAGGACAGGGAAGCCTGGTGTGCTGCACTCCACGAGATTGCAAAGGATCATACATAACTTAGCCACTGAACAATAACAACCTAAAGACTTGTTCCACCAGTTTCCCTGGTGCACGAAGGGCCTCATTCTGCACCCTGAATTCCTTTCAGGGAAGCTTGAAGGTCAACAGCTGCAGCAGCAAAGATTTAATCTCTGCAGAGGCAGATGATCAATGCCCTTGGCAAAGACCAGTTTGTAGTTGACAGGCACATGGTCCCCACTCCCACCCGCAGTGACAATAATAAGTAACCATAGCAGCACTGGTGTCTGGGAACCCAGCTTGTAGGTAATGCCTAGAGTGGGAGTTGCCTCCCTTTCCTGTGACTCAGACCCCTGAGCCATCCTGGGGGGTAGGTGGAGTGAGGACTCTTGTCTTCCCCTTTTTGTAGATGAGGAAACAAGTCCAGAGAGGGAGAAATCGTTTGCCCATGGTCACCATTAAGGAAGTAGCAGCTTGGCTCCAGACGTCTGGCTGTTAGCCTTGACTCTTCAAACTCGTGGCTTAATTTCATTATCAGTAAACACAGTGATGATAATACATGTGATCCAGAAGGTGCTTACAGGGCTTCCCAGGTGGCTCAGTGGTAAATAATCGGCCTGCCAATGCAGGAGACATGGATTTGATCCCTGGGTCAGGAAGATCCTGAGGAAGATCTCCAGGAGAGAGAAATGAAAACCCACTACAGTATTCTTGCCTGGAGAATGCCATGGACAGACGCAGGAGACATGGATTTGATCCCTGGGTCAGGAAGATCCTGAGGAAGATCTCCAGGAGAGAGAAATGAAAACCCACTACAGTATTCTTGCCTGGAGAATGCCATGGACAGACGCAGGAGACATGGATTTGATCCCTGGGTCAGGAAGATCCTGAGGAAGATCTCCAGGAGAGAGAAATGAAAACCCACTACAGTATTCTTGCCTGGAGAATGCCATGGACAGACGCAGGAGACATGGATTTGATCCCTGGGTCAGGAAGATCCTGAGGAAGATCTCCAGGAGAGAGAAATGAAAACCCACTACAGTATTCTTGCCTGGAGAATGCCATGGACAGACGCAGGAGACATGGATTTGATCCCTGGGTCAGGAAGATCCTGAGGAAGATCTCCAGGAGAGAGAAATGAAAACCCACTACAGTATTCTTGCCTGGAGAATGCCATGGACAGACGCAGGAGACATGGATTTGATCCCTGGGTCAGGAAGATCCTGAGGAAGATCTCCAGGAGAGAGAAATGAAAACCCACTACAGTATTCTTGCCTGGAGAATGCCATGGACAGACGCAGGAGACATGGATTTGATCCCTGGGTCAGGAAGATCCTGAGGAAGATCTCCAGGAGAGAGAAATGAAAACCCACTACAGTATTCTTGCCTGGAGAATGCCATGGACAGACGCAGGAGACATGGATTTGATCCCTGGGTCAGGAAGATCCTGAGGAAGATCTCCAGGAGAGAGAAATGAAAACCCACTACAGTATTCTTGCCTGGAGAATGCCATGGACAGACGCAGGAGACATGGATTTGATCCCTGGGTCAGGAAGATCCTGAGGAAGATCTCCAGGAGAGAGAAATGAAAACCCACTACAGTATTCTTGCCTGGAGAATGCCATGGACAGACGCAGGAGACATGGATTTGATCCCTGGGTCAGGAAGATCCTGAGGAAGATCTCCAGGAGAGGGAAATGAAAACCCACTACAGTATTCTTGCCTGGATAATTCCATGGACAGAGGAGCCTAGCAGGCTACAGTCCATGGGATTGCAAGAGTCAGACACGACTTAGCGACTAAACCACCACCACAGTATTCTTGCCTGGGAAATCCCACGGACAGTGGAGGCTGGCAGGTTACAATCCATGGGATCTCGAAAGAGTTGGACTGGACTTAGCTGACTAAACAACAAAGAAGGTGCTTACACCATGCCTGGCACTGTTCTAAACAGTTGTCAAATGTATTTAACTTTTGCAACCTTATGGTTTCTCATTTTACAGATAAGGAAACTGAGAAATGAAGTCACTTGGTCATTATCACCCATCAAAGAAACAGGCCCGGGATCTAATCCAGATATGGCCAGTTACAGAGCTGGTGCTCTGAGCTGCGGTGTTTTTAAATTGAAACATAACACATGTAAGAAGGATGGTACAGTCAAATATCATAAAAATGCAACATTTTTTCTCAATTTGTCTGTCCATAAATATTCCATGTGTATATTCTTTTTTATGAATGTCAGCATCTTTTACATGCTGTTCTGTATCTTGCTCTTTTTTTTTTTGGCCAGTAAACAACTTAATCTTTTATTTGCCCAAGGCCAGCTTCCTGCAGGAGATGGGACAGTAGATAAAGTGTACCCTGCGCCATCAACTATCTCCTCAATTTTGTGTGTCAGTCGCTCAGTCATGTCCGACTCTGTGACCCCATGGACTGTAGCCCACCAGGCTCCTCTGTCCAAGGGATTCTCCAAGCAAGAGTACTGGAGTGGGTTGCCATTTCCTTCTCCATGTACCTTGCTTCCTCCCAACCTTTCTCTTAGTATACTGTATCTCAAATTGTTTACACTTTAGTACATGAAAATTAACTCAATTTTGTTTATGGATTATAAACAGTATTTATTTAATGAGCTCCATGGATGAGCAGTTAGGGTATTTCAAGTTTCTGCCACCATAGTCAAGGCTGCAATGCCAAACACTGTCAGTCTTTTTGCTTGTCTCTGAGACCTGCAGTTTTGGGTCATGAAGAAGGCAATACCACTCTGTCATTCTTTTACCCCTTGTTTCTCCATTCCCCTGTTACTGCCTGGCCCAGTCAGACTACTTCCCCACCTCCTTTGCTCCTAACTCTTTACTGAGCTACTTCTCTTTGGCTTGTCTATCCCCAGGTCATCAAATCACTTGTCTTAAAGTTCGTTCCACCTATTATTCTTGGCCTCTTTTCCAGATGATCAGGAGTCCAAGTTCTCAGAACCCTCCATTTTGCCTGCAAAATAACGTGTCTTTTCCTAGGGANTCTCAAACTAGAACGGGGGCGGGGGGAGGTTCTTTGATGGACAGATACAGCTCTCAATCAGAGTCGAGATTTGGATGTTAAATCCCACCCTCTTTCACTTGTTGGGTGATAGAAGGGAGTGATATTTATATAAACCAATGGGAAATTTTTAGGGAACTAAATAGAGTCAAGCGAAGAACCGATCCCTAGTATCATTGGCCAGCCTTGTTGATTGGTGGGTCTGCTTGCTAATAAGACTGGCGGATATTTCTTCTATCCGGGAACACCCCCTGGTAGGCGGGGCCAACATGCCTTTCCCGAAACACCACCTCCCGGCCAAGACAACTCGCTTGCCGCTGCTATTGGCTCTTGCACAATAGCGACAGTTCTTGTGCCCAGTGAATCAGGGAATAGGACTCAGGGGGGAGGGCTCATTCGGCCATCGGCCTGTGCCTCACTTTCATTGGCTTGTGTGCAGAAGTGACATCCAGCCGACCAATCGGAGTTGGATCGAGGATTTTTGGCGCAGCCCCAGGGCTCCGGCGGGAGGTCGGTCGGGTCGGGTGTCGCTTGAGAACCGGATGAGGCGGCGACCGTGAGGCCGAGCCGGGAGCGGGCGTCGCGCCGAGGCCCGGGCGGGCGGGGAGCAACGGCCGCGGACGCCGCGGGGCCGCGTCGTTGAGGGACAGGGGCGGGCGAGGAGCGCGGGTCGCTCGGGCCGGGGCCACCGGCGCCATGGGCAACCGCGGGATGGAAGAGCTGATCCCGCTGGTCAACAAGCTGCAGGATGCCTTCAGTTCCATCGGCCAGAGCTGCCACCTGGACCTGCCGCAGATCGCCGTGGTGGGCGGCCAGAGCGCCGGCAAGAGCTCTGTGCTCGAGAACTTCGTGGGCCGGTGAGCGAGCTCGGTGGCGACGGCGGGCGGGCGGCGGCCTACGGCGCGGAGGGCGGACTGGGAATGGCGCGCCCTGCGCCGCCGGCGTAACTGCGGCGCTTGCGTGCCCGCGACCGGGACGGGGACAGGGGGGCGGGCCCTGTGGGACGCCCTGAGTGGAGAGCTCCCTGTAAGGGCTGGGGAGCCGGCCCAGACCTAAGGGGTGTCCTACGCGCTGGGGGGCGTGGGCCAGGAAGTGCAGTGCAAGACCTCTGACTCTTTGGCCCCTAAGCTCTAGTGGGTGAATGCTACCATCTGGTTGTCTGTCTGTCCTGAACCTATCTTCTGGATATTTACTGGGCCGATCCCCGTGGTCTGGCCGGCTGTTCATTGATTTGGAGCAGTTCCTGTCGTCTGGCTTGCTGTCTCTCTGTCCTGGATAGGCTTCCCCGCCACCACCATTTGGCTGTCCATCTGTCCAGGACCGCAGGGCAGCCCCCTGCTGCCTGGCTAGCTATCCAGAAGGCCCTGTCCTGTCTGGTTGCCCATCCGTACCCCTCACAGACTTAGCTCTTCCTCTGTTGGGTTACCCAGCTGGCTTGTGCTGTCTGACTGGCTGGCTGGACCCTGGGAGACCCTGTTGTCTGGCTCTCCTGGGCTGCCTCTTCAACTTGGTGCCTGGCGAACGCTGGCTCCTCGCTTCCAAGTGGATCCTTTTGTCTTTGTGTCATGGTGTCAGTCCCCGTCTCCCTGACCCCACTTCTGGGCAGGGGATGAGAGGAGCTTGCAGAAGAGAAGGGGGCTGAAGGGTGAGACTTGAACTCCTCTCCTCTGAATTGGAAGTAGGACCCTGGGGTGCAGACTTTCTCCAGGAGTCTTTCCTGGTTCATGTCAGGTTGCCTGCAGGGCCCTGGAACATAGGGACCAGCCCCCAAGCCAAAGCCTGCATGGTGGGGCTCCTCCTTGGATCCTGAGAAGGAACTTCTGGCCTGATCAGGCTGCAGTGGCAAAAGCTGGGATATAGCCTTCCCTGGGAAGCCCCAAGAAATTTCAGTTTGCCCATCTGTCCAGTGGACAGATTCCACTCTGGGCTATTTCCAGGATTCACAAAGTTAATGGAGGAGAATGGGCCCTGTGGCCACTGAGGGTGGTTACCTCTCCCCTCTCCTCCCCCAACCTCTTTTCCTTCTGCCTTCCAGATGGGGGGCCACTTCTCCATTCTGGGAAGGACTCCATTTGCTACTGTGGCTGCCAGATGATAACATCATGGCGGTTGGTGGTTTACTTGTGAAGTCCTGTGTCTGACTCTTTGCAACCCCATGGACTGTAGCCCACCAGGCCTCCTGGTCCATGGTATTTCCCAAGGAAGAATACCGGAATGGGTTACCATTTCCTCCTCCAGGGGATCGTCCTGACCTAGGGATCGAACACGTGTCTCCTGCATTGCTGGCAGATTCTTTACCGCTCAGCCAGCAGGGAAGCCCATCATCATGTTCATGTTGTTGGTTGTTATCAGTGTTAAAGAGGTTCATCCAGCAGCCCCAAGCTGACTTCTCTCTTGGTTCAGCTCAGAAAAGACTTGCTGTTTGCCCAAGGCCACCAGGCTGGTGCTTAGTGGAGCCCAGCTGGGTGCCCAGCCCCGCCCCGCCTTCACAGTGGCCTGGGGTTTTGCTCCCAGCAGCATGAATTTCCTCCTTTGCTGCTGTGTCCCTGGCGAAATGCCCTCTTTCTACTGTGGCGGAAAGGTGTGGACTTGGGATCAGCCCAGCCTGGGTCCCCTGCTTGGCCATCCTCCTGCCTACCCAGGCTTCTGGTGGGTGTCTGCAAAGCTCTGTCCATTTCATCTGCCTCGTGACCCTGCACAGGTTGTTTGACCTCTCTGAGCCTCAGTTTTCCCACCAGAAAAAGGGCTGATAGACCCTTAACAGGACTTGCAAGGATGCAATGACACGGTGTGTTGAAAGTGCTTACTTAGCATAGTGCCTGGCACCTAGTGGGTCTCCTTGGATGGGGCTGTTGCTCACTAGGCTGGTTCCGTTCCTGGGTGTGTGTATGCTTAGTTGCTCAGTCATGTCAACTCTTTGTGAGTCTATGGACTGTAGCCCTCAGGTTTCTCTGTCAGTGGGATTTCCCAGGCGAGAATACTAGAGTGGGTTGCTATTTCCTTCTCCAGGGGATCTTCCCAACCCAGGGATCAATCCCAGGTCTCCTGCTTTGCAGGTGGATTCTTTACTGACTAAGCCGCCAAGGAAGCCCCAGTTCCTTTCATATCAATAACCAAAGCTAGTCAGAATTAAAGTGCTCTGAAGTTACACACTGGACTTTACTAAAGCTTCATGAGGCTGGCACCACTACGATCCCATTTTCCAGAGCAGAAAACTGAGGCCCAAAGAGCTGAGCATTCTTATAAGAGGTTGTTCAGTGAAGGATCAAGGTCTCTTGGTTGGGGAAACCCAGGGTCTCTCTCCCATCCCCACCTCTCATCGATCCCTCTGTCCCTCACTGTTCCCTCCCAGCCACCCTGGAACCTGGTGACTGCCAGCTGCTACCGAGCTGGCGCCTGTGGCAACCTCCTCCTGAGCCTGCAGTGTGGCATCCGTGATTATGGGCATTGACTCAGGGCTTGAGAACCAAAGCTGTGAAAAGGCCTCTCTTTGGATAGGGGGTTCTCAAACAAAGCCAACTTCTTTTTACTTATGGAGCGTGGGTAAGGCTCCTCAGCTACAAAGCCCTGACACAGGGGGATGGCAAGCAGGCCTCGCTTTAAATCCCCCTGCCTGCTTCTTTCTGTGACTGTGGCTGAACTGTGCTGCAGCCAGGGACCCCTTTCCTCCTGTGTACATTAGACCCGCACAGAGCATCTCCTGGCTGGTTTCAAGGGACAGACAGGAGAGCACGTCTTTAGGCTCTCTGTGCCTGGAGCATGGCTGTTCCATTTCCTTGCCTCCTCCCAGTGGATTTTTTAAGATTGTGGTCTGAATGAGAATAGACCTATTAGCTCAGCTTGGGAGACAAGCAGGAGAGGGAGGCAGAGGTCAAGTCCTCCAGCTCAGAGTCTTGATCCTGTGAGTCTTTGCTTCTGAGCCTCAGTCTCCCCAGCTGGGGAATGGGGCTATTAACAGTGTCTACTCATGGGCCCCATGCAGGCCACCAGGCTGGGTGTGCTTCACCTGTTAGGGCATTGAAGGTGGAGTGAGGATTTAAGATCTCTTAACAAATTTTTTTTAATTAATTAAAAATTTTATTTATTTTTGGTTGCCCTGGGTCTTCATTGCTGTGTGTGGACTTTCTCTAGTTGTGGCGAGCCGGGGCTGCTCTTCATTGTGGTTCACGGACTTCTTTTTGCGGTGGCTTCTCTTATTGTTGAGCACAGGCTCAGTAGTTGTGGTGTGGGCTCTGTTGTCCCCTGTAGGCAACTGTGTAGAATCCTTCCAGACCAGGAATTGAACCTGTGTCCCCTGCATTGGCAGACAGATTCTTAACCCCTGGACCGCCAGGAAAGTCTGAATTTACAGTTTTAAATGGAGGGTCAGGGGAGGCCTACGTGGGAAGGTGACATTTGAGCAGAGACTTAAGGAGGTAAGGGAGGACTCACCAGTGTAATCTGCAGGAAGAGCATCCAGGCTGTGGGAATGACTGCTGCAAAGGCCCTGAGGTGGGAGAGTGCTGAGCACAGTGGGAGAGGAGAGGAGATGACTTAGTGGGATACTGGGGTGGGGTGGGGTGCATGCCGCGTGGAGCCCTGGGGGCCAGGGGTTGCCCTGGGGAGAGGGAGTGCTGCCAGTCATGCTGTTCGGATTCCTGGTCCTGGGCAAGCTGTGGGTCCTCACCTTTGATTTCCAGTGTTGCCTTGATAATGTAGTGCCTATAAGCACATGTGGGCCTGGTGCCATTTTTCTTTTAACAAGGAGTAGCTGCCCACAGGTACAACCGTTTCCGGCTGCATTTCCATTCGATCTTGGGTGAGGGATCCCTGCAGGGAGACATAACTGTACCAAGAGGCCACCCTTGGTACACACAGTGGGTGCCAGGTGAATGCATGTCAGATGAATGTTGGTTCACTCTCCAGCCAGACCGAGGGGTGTGTGCATGGTTTGCCCTTTGGACTGGTTTGTCCCTTAACAGATCTTGGGGGTTCAGAGATGTTTGAAAATGACAGCTGCTGTTTCCAAGGCCCTTCCTGTTGGGCAAAACCAAAGCGCTTTTGCCTGTGTGGTCTGTAGTAACCAGGCCGGCTGGATCAGGGAGAGTCCCAAGGCGCCTGTGGGAAGGTGGCCGTCCATCAGCTGAATAACCTCACTTCTTGGCCTCAGTTTCCTTGTCTGGAAAATGGGGACCATGTGGTCCCTCTCTCCTGGGAACAGGCTGGGATTTCAAACGAACTAATCCTTGTGAAAATAATAGACTGGTGCCATGTTGTACAGTCCTGGGTTGGGACTCTCAAAGATCAGTTGTTAATTTCTCTTTTCTGAAAGAAAAGGAATTCATGGTTATGTTTTTAATACAAGTAATGCCTCTTTTTAGCACAGCCACTTATTAAGCTTCTATCGGTGTAGTTTGAGCCGTGGGGATGAGCTAGAACCAGCTGGCAAACCAGGTCCTGAAATGCTCGTGGGAGCCTGTTCCTTCTGTTTCTAAGTGGGAATGGTGACTGTGAGCAATACTTGGCCGTGAGAGTTTCTTGACGTTCGTTCCGTGTATGATGGTGGGAAGTTGGGAGCAGAAAGGCCCAGCGGTAGCCAATTGACTCCTAGCCAATGTGTCCAGACACAACCCACTGCAAAACAGCTACTCAGAGGATCTAGAAGAGGATTTAATGACCCAGAAGGAAAGAGTGAGGGGAGAAGGGGGCGGCAGAGGGTGAGATGGTTGGATGGCATCACCGAATCAATGGACGTGAATTTGAGGAAACTCCGGGAGATAGTGGTGGACAGGGAAACCTGGCAGGCTACAGTCCGTGGGGTCGCAAAGAGTTGGTCACGACTTACACAACAACAACAGCAGCAACAACAACAACAAGTGCATGAGACCTATTAGGGCCCAGACCAAGTGGACATGTGACCCCATCTTATTCCAGACAGTGGTATTTTCATAGTAAAAGGCCTGGGAAAATGTACAGCTCCGAACCCTACCTGTGGGTTGTCTCCTCACGTGATTGTTGGTTCTTTTTTGCTCTTTGGGGGTTATGTTTATCACCGGGAAGACAGATTTCTCCAGAACTCAGCTGTGGGCTGCTCAAATGCTTTCCAGAGTTATTTGTCTGGGATAATGGCCCTCGCTAGGGACATGGGTTGGAATCCCCTGGTGATAAGTCCGGTTGATTGTGAGTGTGGGCAGACGGTGGCCTCTCAGACGGTTCTAGATTCGGAGTTTTCAAAGGTAGGGCGAGTGGAAGGGACTGGGCGCAGCACAGAACCCTGGGTCTCTCTGGTGTGTGCATTTGGCTCAGAGACCCATCTGCCAAGCTTTTGCCTGATTTGAATGAAAATGCCTGAAATTACAGGCCCCTCCACCGCAGGAAAAAAATGGGGACATCAGCTAACCCTTAATTTACTGGGGTTGCCAACCGCATGCTGTAATTAAGCCCTTATTGTGTGAAAGCTTCGGAAAAAAGCAAGCCAATAATGAGATATTTATAGGTCATTAGCAACGATCTGAATAAAGAAAAAAAATCGTCCTGCCTCCAAAGCAAAATGGCACTGGGGAGAAAAGACTCCTCCTTCCCAGTGTGTCTGTGGCTTCTGTTAGTGTTGGCAGTGAGGTGCCTGCGAGATGCTGGCGATTTCTCCCTTCGCAGTCATCCTCACCTTGAGCAGGGAGCGGGGCGGCCCTTCCGGTTTCACCTGCTGCTGGATGTTCGTGACCCGGGAAGTGCTGGTGTTGGTGAAGAATCACTGGGTGCTGGGCCCAGGGACTTAGGTCTACAGTCTGACTGTGTGGTCTCAGAGTCCTGGTAGGCAGATACTCTTCGCATCCCTGCTTTACAGGTGGGGAAACTGAGGCCTGAGAAGGGAATGGGCTTGAAGTCACACAGGGAGGAGGCAGGAGTGGGGCCTGAGGAAGGCTTGCCTCCTTCAGAGCCCGCTGCCCAGTGGGGTTGGCAAGGTGTGGTCATGGCTTTTGACAGTCGGATCATTAGTGGACGCTACGATGCTTGTATCAGGGTCAGGCTGGGTTGTCAAATGGAATGACTTCTGGTTTGGGGGATCTTTGGAGGCTATTAGCCACGTGTCTGACAGCTTGCGGGGTGCTGGGGACCCAAGGGGGACTGAGATGGACCGAGCCCAGCAGAATGGGTAAATTAGCAGCTACATTCTAAAGATAAAGAAGTACAAGGAAAATGATGGCAGAGAGTGAGAGAGTGGCTGAGCAGGGGCTGCCTCAGATGAGGAGGTTGGGATGGGCCCTGCCGTGGAGCCAGTCCCTGAAGACCCCTGGGAAGAGTGTCCCAGGCAGAAGGCTCCGCAGGGGCCTCCCTCAGATGTCGAAGGGAAACTGAGTCGAAGGCAAGACCACTGGGCACATGCTGCTGCCGCCGCCACTAAGTCACTTCAGTCGTGTCCGACTCTGCGACCCCATAGACGGCAGCCCACCAGGCTCCCCCGTCCTGGGATTCTCCAGCCAAGAACACTGGAGTGGGTTGCCATTTCCTTCTCCAACTGGGCACATGAGGGTCAGGAAACTGCCTGTCAGATGTCTGCTTTTCCTGAATTTTAATTGTAAAAATAGAACACTGAGGGACCACATTCTCAGGAAAAGGGAAGCCCTGACACAGGAGGAAGAATACACTGCCCACTCGTCCCTCCCTTCCAGCTTCACAGGGGACCGCCATCGTCAGCTTGGGGTATATCCTGCCAGACCCCTCTCTTGTTTACATNTGTTGCTGTGCCCACGCCAGGCTATCTCAGTGACTGTTGTGTAGTTAGTTCTGATGGGCTTCCTTGGAGGCTCAGTGGTAAAGAAGCTGTCTGCCAACGTGGGAGACGTGGGTTTGATCCCTGGGTCCAGAATATCCCCTGGAGAAGAAAATGGCGACTCACTCCAGTATTCTTGCCTGAGAAATCCCATGGACAGAGGAGACCAGTGGGCTGGAGTTTATGGGATCACAAGAGTCAGACACAACCCATTGACTAAACCACAACAACAACTAGTCCTCGTATCTGGTAAAGTCAGTCCATGTTTTTCCTTGAATGTGTCTTGGCTGTCCTGGCTCTTAGTGTTTCCATGTAAGTTTTTTCCTCCCATGTACGTTTTAAAATCATCTAGTCAGTTCCCTTAATGACAACTCAGTTGGTATTTTGACTGGGAGTTCATTACAGCTATTTGTCTTTTGCGGTCTTGCTCAGCTTTTGTGAGATGAGTCAGGTGTTTCGTGTTCCCTTCATCGTTTATGGGTTTAATTTTTTGTTCTGTAACGGTGGCATATAGGACACACTTTGCCTTTTAACTGCAGTGACTTGTCCATTTGTGTTTAACGTCATTAAATCTGTTGTGGTATTGTTCCGTCTATGCTGGTGTTTTTCTTTCTCTCTTGCTTTTTCCTTGCTTTTGGATTGAGCAACCTTTCTTTTCTTTTCGAGCATGCCATTTCCCTCTTCTAGTTTGAAAGTTACAGTCTATTTCTGTTCTTAACTAAGTTTAGAGCAGTCAGTACCTTTACTGTCCTGCACAACACAAGGAGTTCAGGTGACTTTTTTGGTTGTTCTCTGTGGCAGGCAAGATGTAAGTTCCCTGACCAGGGGTCGAACTCATGCCGCCTGCCGTGGAAGCAGGGAGTCCTGACCACTGGACTGCCAGAGAACTGCCTTCAGGTGGCTTAATTTCATTGATCTCATTGTTTGATATTGATACTCACTGTTGTTTGTGTCTAAAATTTTTTTTTTTTAAGCTCCTACATAGAGACTTCCTTGATACCTCAGTGGGTAAAGAATCTGCCTACAATGTGGGAGACCTGGGTTCAATCCCTGGGTTGGAAAGATCCCCAAGGGAAAGACTGCCCATGCCAGTATTCTGGCCTGGAGAATTTCATGGACTATATAGTCCACAGGTTTGCAAAGAGTCGGACACGAGTGAGCAATTTTCACTCACAAGACAGTATCACTCACAAGATACACAACACCTCCCTTATTCTTTTTTTTGGAAAAGGAAAGTGTACTTTAATAGCATTTAAACTTTTTATGATTATAAATTGTACGTAAGTTTACCATTTTAACCATTTAAAGTATGCAGTTCCCTGGCATTCAGTACATTCATGCTGTGAATCGCCACCACCATCCATCCAGTGAACTCTTTCCATCCTGTAAGACTGAAACTCTGTATCTGTTAAATAGGAACTCCCCATTCCCCCTCCTCCAGCCCCTGGCAACACTGCTTTTNCGTGAGACCTATTAGGGCCCAGACCAAGTGGACATGTGACCCCATCTTATTCCAGACAGTGGTATTTTCATAGTAAAAGGCCTGGGAAAATGTACAGCTCCGAACCCTACCTGTGGGTTGTCTCCTCACGTGATTGTTGGTTCTTTTTTGCTCTTTGGGGGTTATGTTTATCACCGGGAAGACAGATTTCTCCAGAACTCAGCTGTGGGCTGCTCAAATGCTTTCCAGAGTTATTTGTCTGGGATAATGGCCCTCGCTAGGGACATGGGTTGGAATCCCCTGGTGATAAGTCCGGTTGATTGTGAGTGTGGGCAGACGGTGGCCTCTCAGACGGTTCTAGATTCGGAGTTTTCAAAGGTAGGGCGAGTGGAAGGGACTGGGCGCAGCACAGAACCCTGGGTCTCTCTGGTGTGTGCATTTGGCTCAGAGACCCATCTGCCAAGCTTTTGCCTGATTTGAATGAAAATGCCTGAAATTACAGGCCCCTCCACCGCAGGAAAAAAATGGGGACATCAGCTAACCCTTAATTTACTGGGGTTGCCAACCGCATGCTGTAATTAAGCCCTTATTGTGTGAAAGCTTCGGAAAAAAGCAAGCCAATAATGAGATATTTATAGGTCATTAGCAACGATCTGAATAAAGAAAAAAAATCGTCCTGCCTCCAAAGCAAAATGACACTGGGGAGAAAAGACTCCTCCTTCCCAGTGTGTCTGTGGCTTCTGTTAGTGTTGGCAGTGAGGTGCCTGCGAGATGCTGGCGATTTCTCCCTTCGCAGTCATCCTCACCTTGAGCAGGGAGCGGGGCGGCCCTTCCGGTTTCACCTGCTGCTGGATGTTCGTGACCCGGGAAGTGCTGGTGTTGGTGAAGAATCACTGGGTGCTGGGCCCAGGGACTTAGGTCTACAGTCTGACTGTGTGGTCTCAGAGTCCTGGTAGGCAGATACTCTTCGCATCCCTGCTTTACAGGTGGGGAAACTGAGGCCTGAGAAGGGAATGGGCTTGAAGTCACACAGGGAGGAGGCAGGAGTGGGGCCTGAGGAAGGCTTGCCTCCTTCAGAGCCCGCTGCCCAGTGGGGTTGGCAAGGTGTGGTCATGGCTTTTGACAGTCGGATCATTAGTGGACGCTACGATGCTTGTATCAGGGTCAGGCTGGGTTGTCAAATGGAATGACTTCTGGTTTGGGGGATCTTTGGAGGCTATTAGCCACGTGTCTGAGAGCTTGCGGGGTGCTGGGGACCCAAGGGGGACTGAGATGGACCGAGCCCAGCAGAATGGGTAAATTAGCAGCTACATTCTAAAGATAAAGAAGTACAAGGAAAATGATGGCAGAGAGTGAGAGAGTGGCTGAGCAGGGGCTGCCTCAGATGAGGAGGTTGGGATGGGCCCTGCCGTGGAGCCAGTCCCTGAAGACCCCTGGGAAGAGTGTCCCAGGCAGAGGGCTCCGCAGGGGCCTCCCTCAGATGTCGAAGGGAAACTGAGTCGAAGGCAAGACCACTGGGCACATGCTGCTGCCGCCGCCACTAAGTCACTTCAGTCGTGTCCGACTCTGCGACCCCATAGACGGCAGCCCACCAGGCTCCCCCGTCCTGGGATTCTCCAGCCAAGAACACTGGAGTGGGTTGCCATTTCCTTCTCCAACTGGGCACATGAGGGTCAGGAAACTGCCTGTCAGATGTCTGCTTTTCCTGAATTTTAATTGTAAAAATAGAACACTGAGGGACCACATTCTCAGGAAAAGGGAAGCCCTGACACAGGAGGAAGAATACACTGCCCACTCGTCCCTCCCTTCCAGCTTCACAGGGGACCGCCATCGTCAGCTTGGGGTATATCCTGCCAGACCCCTCTCTTGTTTACATACCAGTGGATGTGCTGGTGCTTAGACAAATACGCAGCACTGTTTGGGGTTGCTTCTTTTTCAGGCACATCTTCTTTCCAGAACTGGGACTACCCTGTTTATATCTTTCAGTAGCTTGTTTCCTGTCGCTCAAGGCATCGTAGCGGTCCTTCCCTGTTGGAATGTTTGTAACTCTGCTTAGAGCTTCCTGGCCTCCCTGGAAGGGTGAGGATGAAGGCAGGGGGCCAGCGGGAGTCACTGCAGCCGTGCTGATGAGAGAGGACGGCGCTGTCACGAGTGCTGTTTGTCACAATCCAGGTGGGGACCTGGGCACAGTCACCTCACCCGCTTCGAGGCCAAGGCTTGATCTCTGTTTCCTGGTGGGGAAACTGAGTCACCAAGGTTTGCCCTAGCGGCCAGAGCCCAGAGGCTCGAGCTTCATGTGAGTCTCCTTCCCCCAAGGCCTGCTGGCCCGTGTCTAGAGTAGCATCCTTACCCTTGCCTTTGTTGGACCCTCCAACCCCCCTTTTCCCCTTGGTTCTGTCTGTACAAAGTCCAGTTTCCACTCCTTCTACACAGCATTTGTACTTCACAGTGGCCTCAGAAGTTTCTGGTACAAGGCCAAGTTTCGAGGAATAATCCAAGCCCTCGTGGGGTCCCTGCAGTTCCCACTGGGGTGTCCGGTGCCTGGGCTCAGCTGCCCGAGTTGCCTCCCCTGGGGGAGATCATAGCACGGCTCTGTTCTTTGCACTGAATGGACTTTCTCTGCCCTTGGCGCACTCGGCGTGGGCCAGGCACTGTGTACTATTGGTACGGCACCTCAGCTTGGCCCCATTTTACAGATGAGGCAGTTGAAGGGGTGGAAATGGGACAGGCCAAGGAAGTACATAAGAACCCTGTCCTTCCCCACTTGTTCACTCTACCCATATCTGTCCTCAGTGGAGAGTGGTGCCCCCATGGTGAG
Source organism: Raphicerus campestris (assembly GCA_006410735.1). Lineage (NCBI taxonomy): Eukaryota > Metazoa > Chordata > Mammalia > Artiodactyla > Bovidae > Raphicerus > Raphicerus campestris. Next base: position 735,349 of record SJYW01044458.1, on the reverse strand, counting down.
TGGCAGAGTCTGGGTTTGAATGGGGATGTCACAGTGAGTGAGGCCCGAGGGGTCCTTCTGTAGGGAGGCACTTCTCGGTGAGGAGTGGAGACAGAGGCCCTTTAGGGAGCCTTGGCATTGGAATGGTGGTCAGGGAGTACTTCTTAGAGAAGGCAGTAGGTCTCTCTGCCTAGGCAGGTAAATAGAGACCTTTGTGCCCATCCTGCCTGGCTTGGGCCCTGGCTCAAAGCTCAGGGCCTGTTTTCCACAGGGCACACTCCTGTCTTTTTCATGGCTGTGTAATACTCCACAGCACAAAGCCGCCTTTAGTTTATTTGCCAACCTCTTGGTGATGGATGCCCAGGCTGCTTCTGTTCACCCCCACCCAGAATTTGCACGTGGACGGGGCACCTGCGTAGGACATGGGAGAGGAGTGTGTGGGGAGACTGATGGCCAGGCCTGGGTGTGGAGGCCAGGATGCCTCCCAGCAGCTGCTCCCTTGGGTTGGATGAGTGGACTCGGGATTGACCAGAGAGTCCTGCCTGAGCCCCCGCAGCAGTGTGCCCTCAGCCCTCTGCACCCCTCCCACCCATTCCATAGNACGGACTCTTCAGTGTTTTCACTGGTCCACGTACCTGGGAGAACTTCCGGACGATGGATAGAGGGATAAACTGTGTGGCCCCCACTGCTGCGGTTGGCCTCACAGCCACACTGATACCCAATACCTCACTTTTCCACTATGCATTCCAGACTGTTCTTCTCAACTCGCCCTCTGGCTCTGGGAGTCTGAGTCCCTGTGCTTATCAGGCCATGTTGCAGCGTGTCTCACGTATTTTTCCTTTGTTTGACCTGCGTCTTTTTCGTATCTTCTGTGTCACCACTTAACGCGCTCAGTGGTCGTCCATGCCCCTCCTCCCTTCAGCAAGGCCCCCCTGACATCTCCTGTGGGCCAGGCCTTTTTGCTGGGTGAAAGGGAAACAGTGATGCAGAATCTTGAGTCTTGTCTTGAGACAAGTCTGCTTCCAGGAGATCAGAGGTCGCTCTTATCCACAGGGAGTGCCCCTGACCCTTCTGCAGAGCAGGCCAAGGAGGACCCTGCTGGGAGGGCAGGCCTAGATTCCACACTATTCCTTCACTGCCCAGCTCTGGGCCTCAACTTTCTATGGGTATAAAGGGACCTGGCTCATATGGCTTCTGTGTCTTCTGGGGACTCCTATGAGACCAACAGGAGGGGCAGTTTGGGGAGGCGCCTCCAGGTGACTGGCAGATGGCCTGGTCTCACTGATGCCCTGGTTCTGCGAAGGTCCCTGGTGCTCTCGCTCATCCGGCATCAGCACGCCAGGCTCCGGACATCAGGCAGCGGCCGCATCGACAGAGCCTTATCAGGATCCACAGGCCTCGCTGTCTTGGCCCCACCCTGGCTGCCAGCCCGGCCCCAAACTCTGGGCACAGACTGGGCACAGGGGCAGAGTCCGTCCGCTGGAAGAGTCGGGCAGGGAGANCCGCTTCTCCCACTCTCCCGCAAGCTCATCCTAGCAGCCACATGGCCTCTTGTTTGCCCCTCAACTGTGTGGGCCCCCCCCGCCCAGGGGCTTTCCCTTCTTTCCTCCATGTCTCCTCTTGGTCCAGAGTTCTCCATGTCCTGCTCCTCTCTTCTTGGGTGGATCCGTGCTCAAACCTCACTTCCCTGAGAGGCTGGCCCTGACCTACCCCAGTCACTCGACTGCCTGCCTCAACANGCAAACCTGCCCTCTAAAAGCCTGACCATCGACAATGAATGAGTAATCGAGCGGCTTCGGGTGAGCGGGCCCCGCCGGCACGCCGGCCCGACCTGTTTCAGCGACGAGGCATGTGGGCCTGAGAGCGGCCGTCCCCACGCGCTGGACCCCGCCCGGTCCGCAGGACCAGGGGCTGGGCGGCCGAAGTCCGACTCTGCCAACAGGGGGCAACCCCGCCCGCTCAGGCCGCGCCCCTCGCCGCCTCGGCCCCGCCCCGCGGCGCCGCCCGCGCCCAGCCAATAGCAGCACGGGTTGCTGGGCGGTGCGGCAAGGGCTGGGCCTATGGGGTGGCGCGTTGTTGGGCTGCGGCGCCGCAGGCCGCACCCTGCTCGGGCGGCTGGGGCTGTGAGGAGGGCTGAGGGGCGGGAGGCCGGGCGGGCCGGGGCAGCGGGCCGGGGTTCGCGCGGCGGACAGGGGGCGGAGCCGGAGCCGGAGTCNCAGGCCGCACCCTGCTCGGGCGGCTGGGGCTGTGAGGAGGGCTGAGGGGCGGGAGGCCGGGCGGGCCGGGGCAGCGGGCCGGGGTTCGCGCGGCGGACAGGGGGCGGAGCCGGAGCCAGAGTCGCCGCAGCGGACGGGCGGCCGTCGCACTGGGACCTAGAAGCCTTCGCGCTGCCCGCCATTCGCCTCTGAGGTGAGGCCGGTGCGCAGCGCGGCGGCGGGCTCGAGCTGCAGGCAGAGCGGCGGGCCTGGGGCGGCGGCACGGAGGGCGGGGGCCGCCGTGGGAGGGTCCCCGCCTTTCGGCCGTCGGCCTTGAAGGGCGGAGGCGGGGGGTGCCTGCATCCCGCAGGCCCTTGGCCCCGGGGCTGGTCTGTGGAGACGGCTGGACAGCTAGCCGGTGGTGGGCTTCGGGGGTCCCTGTGGAGAAGGAGGGCTCGGGCTGGACGGTGGGCCCCGCGGTGCCAACGGCTCCAGGCTTCGTGCACAGACGCAGGCGGACGCGGGCATCCGGATCCTGCCAGCCGCCTGCTCGTTTTTTTTTTTTTTTTTAAGAAAACGACAGCTTCTCCCGAGAGAGAAGCCGCATCTGCCTGCGGACGGTGGTAGGGCTGGCCTGCAACTTGATTGGGAAGGAGCTGTTGCTCCTCCTCGCCCTCTCTTTCCTTTTTCGTCTCGGGGAGTGTCAGAGGGTTTCTTGCCTTTTAACCGTTTTATTTTTGCTCGAGTAATTGATGGTCAGGAGATTTCGGAAGCTTTTGCGTGCACTTCATGCATTTTTACCTTAAGTATTTTTTTCGGTTAACCTGGAACTGCCAGTAGTGGTGTGACCATATGATTTTATGCCTGAATGACAGAAAGCAGTTTGTCACATCCGCGCGGGCCAAAACATAGCTGAGCATTGTGCGCTATGCTGCTCGCAACTTGTTACAGAAGGATTTCTTTTTTTTTTGCGGGTGAAACATGTTACTTCTTAATGAGGATAGGAAAGAAGCTGTTGTAAGGTCCTCTCTGTCTTTGCTTAAACACATCAGTGAAGGCTCCCAGTGAAGTTGGAGTCGATGAGCACCAGAGAGGGGAGGGCACCCCAGGCAAAGATGAATTGTATGAGGGTGGGGTCGTACAGCTGGGGTCTTTAGTTAGCGGGCAAGTGCCAGCCCACGTGTAAATTAGTTATTTAAATCCAGAATCTTGGTATTCTGATTGTGGGTTACACTAGAATGGTAAAGTTGTTTTTTAAGGAAGTGAATGGTTTTGGCAGCCCCAACTGTTTTTCAGAGTTTTGATGTGGTTTACAGCAGGACAAATGGTTTGGTTTGTTTTACTGCTTGTGTGGTTTGAGTTACAGAGGCTCACCGAAGGACGTGAATCTAAATTCTACCCAGTCTTCAAAAGGTGGGATAGTTTCCTCTCTGAAATATAATTTATACAGCTAGCCATTTTCTCCTTTAACTCTTTGATGTTTTCTGATATTGGTAAGGTTTTGTTTGGTATTCATTTGTTCTTGATTTTGCTAAAAAAGGTGTTTCTTTAGATGATTATTAGTTTTTACTTAGTTCTCTCAAGTTGTCCTTGTATTGAATCAGTAAATATCCAACTGGTTTAAAATTTTCTTGTCATAATTTTTAACAGTTTGACAGCTAATATCAAAGAGACATTTTTATTATGTGAAACTTAGAGATTAAATTGGACTTATTTATTTTTACATGTTTAATTCTTCCCACCACATGTAGAGAGACTAGTATAATAAACCTCTCTACCCTCATCTAGCTTCAATAGTTACTTTACTCATGGCTAGTTTTGCTTTACCTGTATCCTCATACCCAAGGTGTCATATGATTTTAGCTGTTAAGTATTTCTGTATGTATATTTTCTTGACTTTAACAGTTTTGAATCAGGATCCAAGGGCGTACATTGGGACATGTTTTAATCTATAGGCTCCTCTTCCATCTTTTGTTGTTGCTTGTAATTTATTTGTTGCTGAAATTGTTGATTTGTCCCGTGGAATTACTCACAGTCTGGATTTCATTCTGTTTTGTAGTTTATCTATGTAGTATTTGCTGTAAACGTAATGTAATTTAGTTAGAGCTGAAGGCCTTATCAGATTCAGGCTTGATTTATTTTTGGCAAGAAGACTTCCTAGGTTAGTAGCAGATAAGGATTAGTAGTCTTTTAAATTGAAGCATAGATGATTCAGTGTTTCAGGTATATATACCGTATGTATATCAGATACATATTCTCTTCAGCTTCTTTCCATTATAGGTTATTAAAAGATATTGAATATAGTTCCTTGTGCTATATAGTAGGTACTTTTAAATCTTTTTTATATAGTAATGTGTATCTGTTAATCCCAAATCTCCAGTTTATCCTGCTCCCTCTTTCCCCTTTGGCAGCTATAAATTTGTTTAGTCTGTGAGTCTGTTTCTGTTTTGTAAATAAGTTCTTTTGTGTAATTTTTTAGCTTTTGCTGAGGTGGTGACATACGATGTCTGTCCTTGTCTTGCGCTTAGTACGATGANTGGACAGAGAGGCCTGGCGTGCTGCGATTCATGGGGTCGCAAAGAGTCGGACACGACTGAGTGACTGAACTGAACTGAACATCACCAGTAATTAGATTAATCCACAGCAAGTGCCTCTTGATATGATACACTAGGAAAACTCAGCATCACTTCTGTGATAATCCTGCCAAAAGAGTATAACCTGAACCTAGTAGTGAAGAAACATCAGACAAACCCAAACTGGAGGAAAATCTGTCCTCTTAAAATGTCAGTGTCATGAAATACAAAGACCCAGGGACTGTTTCCGATTCACGGAGACTAAAAGGTCGTGACACCTGAGTGCAGTGTTCTTTCTTGACATCCCTTTTCCTGTAAAGAGGACATTATTGAAACAGTAAAATCTTAATAAAGTCTGTAGAGTACATAAAAGTATTATATCAGTTTTATTATATAAAATAAGGTGTTATATCGATGATATTGTTCATTGTACTATTGTTACATAAGAAAACTACCTATTTTTTAGGAAATACATAATGTGTTTAGGGGGTAAAGGAACATCATGTCCACAAGTTACTCTTGAATAGGTCTGAAGTATATATATATGTTTATACATGTATATATGGGTGTGATAGAGACTGAGAAAGGGAGAACGTTGTAGTGAAAGCAAATGTAGTAAAATATTCACATTCAGGTAATCAAGGTAAGGGGTGTTCAGGAATCCCTTGTGCTATTCTTGTCACTTTTCTGTAAATTTGAAATTATTTCACAGTAGAAAAAAATGAAATCTCAAGGGAATAAAACTAAACACTTAAAGAAAATGAAAGAATTTACTCAGTGAAGTTTAAATAATGGTTTTGGAGAACTCCATTTGGGACAGGCATCTGGTATACTTTTGCATGCCCTTTTAAGATATTTTTAGGAACTTTTATGCTTTATTTTACAGGTAAGCTTGAGGACTTTTTTTTTCAATATTGTGATCCAATTTTATTTATTTATTAATTTTTATTAACATATAGGTGACCTACAATATTATATTAGTTTCACATGTACAGCATAATAATTCAATATTTTTATAGAGTATACATCATACAAAGTTATTATAAAATATTGACTATATTCCCTGTGCTGTACATTGCATCCTTGTAACTTATTTACTTTTTACCTTGTAGTTACACATCTGAATGCTATCTGTTTATTTTACCCCTCCCTCTACCTCTCTCCCCTGTGCTGCTGCTGCTGCTGCTAAGTTGCTTCAGTCGTGTCCGACTCTGTGTGACCCCATAGACGGCAGCCCACCAGGCTGCCGTCCCTAAGATTCTCCAGGCAAGAACACTGGAATGGGTTGCCATTTCCTTCTCCAATGCATGAGAGTGAAAAGTGAAAGTGAAGTCTCTCAGTCGTGTCTGACTCTTCGCGACCCCATGGACTGCAGCCCACCAGTTTCCTCTGTCCATGGGATTTTCCAGGCAAGAGTACTGGAGTGGGGTGCTATTGCCTTCTCTGCCTCTCCCCTCTAGTAACCACTAATATGTTCTCAAGATTCATGACTATTAAAGAACATTTTGGTTTAGTTAAATACAGTGACAAATTAATGAGAATATGCATTTTTATGCAGGTAGAAAACGTGTTTTGGATTAATTAACTCAAAATTCACCAAGGACCTAAACTTAAGAGCTAAAACCATGAAACTCTTAGGAGAAAACAATCCAGTATCATCCTGACATTGAATTTGGCAATGGTTTCAAGGCTATGACACCAAAAACACAGAGAACAAAAGAAAAAATAGATAAATCAGACTTCATCAAAATTAAAAGCTTTTATACATCAAAGATACATCAAGAAAGTAAGAAGACAACCTACAGAAAGAGGGAACCTATTTGCGACTCCCATATCTAATAAGGGCTTCACATCCAGATTATGTAAAGATCTCTTACAACTCAACGACAATAAAAAAGAAGACAATTCAAAAAAAAAGGACAAAGAGCTTAAAATAACCATTTCTCCTNCTAATAAGGGATTCATATCCAGATTATGTAAAGATCTCTTACAACTCAACAACAATAAAAAAGAAGACAATTCAAAAAAAAAGGACAAAGAGCTTAAATAACCATTTCTCCAAAGAAGATATACAGAACGCTAATAAGCACATGAAAAGATGTTCAACATCATTAGGCATTAGGGAAGTGCAAATCAATACCAGAGCTAGATACCACTTTACACCTGCTAAGAGGGTGATTAAAAAAGAGATGGTAGGATCACTGATGTTGACAAGAATATGGAGAAACTGAAATTCTTGTGCACTGCTGGTGAGGGTGTCAAATGGTGCAAGCATTGTGGAAAGCAGTTTGGTGGCTTCTCAAAACATTAAACATAGAACTACTCTTTGATGCAGCAGTTGTACTTCTTGGCATAGATGCAAAAGAATTGAAAGCAGGGACATGAACAGATACGCATACACCCAAGCTCATAGCCACATTTTCCACAGCAGTCAAAAGGTAGAAACAACGCGAGTATACATTGACGAATGAATGGACAGACAAAATGTGGTATGTACCTGCAGTAGAATACTACTCAGCCTTAAAATGGAATGAAATCTGATGTCTGCCACCACATGGATGGACCTTGAAAACACGCTTAATGAAAGAAACAGAAGGACACGTATGATTTCATTTAAATGAGGCGCCTAAAATAGGCCAATTCATGGAGGCAGAACGTTGAACAGAGGCTGCCAGAATCTAAGAGGAGAATAGAAGTGGGAAAGTCAGTTTTTTAAATGGATATAAAGTTTTAATTAGGGATGATGAAAAAATTTGGGGTGCAGATAGTGACGATGGTTACATAGGATTGTGAATATGCTTAATGCCACTGAATTGTACACTTTACAGTGTTTAAAATGAGAAGTATTATCAATGGTTAAAATGATAAATATTAATATTTTTATCTTACCATAATAAAAAAGTTTTTCAATTTGAAAAAGGTAGAATTCAAGTTCTAGAAAATAATACCCAAAGATTAGAAGAGTGCTAATACCTCAGATGTGCAGATGACACCACCTTTATGGCAGAAAGTGAAGAGCTAAAGGGCCTCCTGATGAAGCTGAAAGAGGAGAGAAAAAGTTGGCTTAAAGCTCAACATTCAGAAAACGAAGATCATGGCATCCGGTCCCATCACTTCGTGGGAAATAGATGGGGCAACAGTGGAAACAGTGTCAGACTTTTATTTTTTTGGGCTCCAAAATCACTGCAGATGGTGACTGCAGCCATAAAATTAGAAGACGCTTACTCCTTGGAAGAAAAGTTATGACCAACCTAGATAGCATATTCAAAAGCAGAGACATTACTTTGCCGACTAAGGTCCGTCTAGTCAAGGCTATGGTTTTTCCAGTGGTCATGTATGGA
>SJYW01044458.1:689592-724881 GCA_006410735.1 Raphicerus campestris | reverse complement strand
TGGATGCGAGTCTGAGTGAACTCCGAGAGATGGTGATGAACAGGGAGGCCTGGCGTGCTGCAATTCATGGGGTCGCAAAGAGTCGGACATGGCTGAGTGACTGAACTGAATAAATGTACTTTTTGGCCCTAGTTTTGATAAAGGTGATTAATTGTATATTTAAAAAATGTTCAGCTAAATATGTATATTAAATTTAAGAGAAATACTAAAAGATTACTGATTCTGCCATAGCTTCCAAACTAATAGTATGGGTGATGTTTTTTAGAAACTTTACTAACACACCAAAAAGTAGGAAAAGAGGTAGAGAAAGTCAAAGAGTAACAGTTCACAGAGAAGACAAAATAAGATGGCAGAGATTAATCAAATATTTATTTTAAAAACTCACTAAAATACATAGAATGTAAAATGGGTAAAAAACCAAAATCTGAGTATTTACCTTTTTAAAATTAGCAAAAAGATTGAAATTAAGAGCATGGAAAAAATATGCCAGGCAAATACCAATCGGAAAAAAATGCTAGTATTGCAGAATTACAACACTAATATCAGACCAAAGTCCTGGATTTTTAAAAAGATCGTAGAATGTTGACTCTCAGTATCACTAGTATGCCTGGCTACAAACATAAATCCTGATACTTTCCTCCTGGTATCATTCATCTATTTTTTTCTTATGTTTCTTAAGCTGTATCTACTACATGTTAGGTAGTGTAATGGAGACAAAGATGAGTACAAACTAATTGATTACTGTATAGAATGTAATAGAGGATATAAATCCAGTCACTTTAAAACAAGGCAGCAAATTGTGAGTATCATCAAGAGAGTTGTAAGTGATATATGATGGGAATTGGCTGTGGTGGTGGAATCAGGAAAAGACTTCATGCACATGGTATTTGAGATGGTCCTAAAAGATTGGATAGAATTTAAGAGGTGGGGGTGGTAGGAAAAAGATATCTCAGATTGAAGAAAAACAGCGAAGTTTGAAGTAATTGTGTTTTCTGCTTTTTCTTTACAGCCATCTTATCTAAAAGAATTTCACTGGCTGTGTTAAGATTGTCTGTTAACTCCTGAGGTAGTGATTATGATCTCCATACTGATCAGCTGCCTCGCTAATTCCTGCTTATTTTTATTTTTAATTAAATGTGAGTTTTATTGGTATGAATTATCTAAAGATGGTAGTGTAAACACGATTCTAAATCTTTTTATATTAAATATTATCTGACTTGCCCTGTTGTATAAAATTCCTGTTTTATAAATTCTTGTGTATATTTGTATTCATCTGTAAATGAGGCTCAGCTAGAGTCTTTAATGTGTAAATTACTCCCTAGTTTTAAAAAAGCTATTTTTTAAAAGCTCCATGAAGAATAGAATTTCCCTAGTATTAGTTCCGTTTTAGCCTAGACCATGACCTAGACACCAGCTTGTCTCCCCTGAGGGGTGTGCAGTACACTTTGGGACTAATTTTTTGCTGGGTAGCTTCATAAATTTAGGCTAAAATGTTATCATTTGTCAGACTTCATTTGCTGGAAATGTGGCCTACTCCATTTACCTGTAACAGCTCATTTGCTTTATTTATCATTTTCCTTTACTCAAGACAACAGCACTGCAAACTGCATAATTAGGTTAACACTTTCATTGCTTTTTAAAAATCTCTCTTCTAATTCTTTGCCAGATGTTGTCCTCATACTTCTTCATAATATCTTAGGAGTAAGATTTCTAGGCTCATTTTCCATAGGCAAAGAAGGGCATGTAATTTTCTTTTTCATACAGTGTTGTTAATATTAACAGAAAGAAGCTAATTTTATCCCAAGTGATAATATGCTCCATGTTAAAGACAGATTAGACACTTCCCTCCAAACTTGGTCAGGGAAAAGGAAAATGGATTAGATGGCTCCTGACATTTTTTTCCTGTTCAGCTCGGAGACTCAGAATATTTTTCCCTTTTAAATAAACAAATGAAAAGTGGCATTTGGAATTACCACTATCCCTCTATTGCTTGCCATCTTCAGTTTAATGTCTGCTTCTCTACAAAGATTAACATATTTTCCATTCATGATTTATTTGTCAGGGACTTTAGGAGTTTTCTGGAACCAGAAGTCTGTCTTTGGTAGTGATGATTACTGGATAATTGCCTATTCTTTGGTGGATTTTCCATTTTTAGATTACGCCAGGCTCTACAGCCTTTATTTCTTTGGCAGAAGAACCCAAAGGCAATGGAGTGTATTTTTTCCCCTTCCCCAGCCCAGCTTAAACAATGACTCACTTGGGCCCTAGGGCTTTGCTTCATACTCCCATTGAGGGGCCACTTTCTACCCTTGTTTTCCTTATGCGCCTTTAGTGTCTCTCTGGACCTTTTTATATCTTTGGCATGTGGACTTTCCTCTAAGGTTATTGTCAGAGAGGCATACAACGCCACCCCAAGCTGGAACAGACAATCCAGTTGTGNATTCAGGGGCCACTTTCTACCCTTGTTTTCCTTATGCGCCTTTAGTGTCTGTTTGGACCTTTTTATATCTTTGGCATGTGGACTTTCCTCTAAGGTTATTGTCAGAGAGGTATACAACGCCACCCCCAAGCTGGAACAGGCAATCCAGTTGTGTTTGCGTAAGCCGTATTGTTCTTAAGGCACCTAGCATCGGTCAGTTATTTAGCCGGTCAGTCTGTCCCACTCTTTTGCAGCCCCACAGGCTGTAACCCGCCAGGCTCCTCTGTCCATGGGATTTCCCAGGCAAGAATACTGGCGTGGATTGCCATTTCTTTCTCTAGGTAGAGGCCAGAGAGAAGATAAAAAGAATGTCTTTAGTTCAGTTCAGTTCAGTCACTCAGTCATGTCCGACTCTTTGCGACCCCATGAATCGCAGCACACCAGGCCAGGAAACATAATTTCAAATGGGGTAGAGGGAGAAGTATTCTCCAAGAGGATATGAGTGCCAGTATCATCCAGCTAAAGACAAAGATTTCCCTCTGTATGAGATGTTCCAACAACTGATTAAAGCTTCCTTAGTGTGTGTACACAAACGCAAACACACACACACACACACACACACATATATGAGGTAGCATTCAGAGGAGTTGGACTCCAGGAGTTTCCAAAGAGATATAGTTACGTGAAGAGAATTCCTCATAGAGCGACTTGGTCTAAGCTGTAGTACAGAGTTTTGTGTTGGAGAAAAGATTTTTCTCTAGGCAGTTGTTCTATATCTTCTTGACTTTTTATTCTAATTCCAGTCTTCTGTAACTATCCATCCAGTGATGATTTCTTGCTTTTTCTCTTTGCAGTTTTAACAGTGTATGTCAGGGAACTCATATTCTTTTCCGGGAATTCAGCTTCATCCAAGCCACCCCTCACAACAGGGCATCATTCCTACGGGCCTTCTGGAGATGCTTCCGAACTGTAGGCAAAAATGGTGGTAAGTCTTCCTGAATTCTTTTCTAGCCTTCCTTTATTCCCTCTAAACTTCTTTCTCTTTGCTCAGCATAAATACTGTTTTAGTGCATGCTCTTCAAAGCTCTCGGAACACGTTCCTTTTAAAGAGCTATCTGTCTGTATCAGAGACACTGCCATCAGCAATACTATCAGCATCATTGACGATACTTGTTAAGATCCAGGTGTAGCTTTATGTGCAGTAATTCATTTAATCTTCACAGCGTCTCTCTCTGGTAGATACTGTAATTCCTATTTTACAACAAATGAAATTTAAGATCAATTTGCATGTTGTTGGTTCTGCATCTTTTGATTATAACCCAAGGGAAATATTAAGAAAAATGCTGATTGAAAATGTCTTATATTGATTGAAACCTTACTTTGGTGAAGTGTAAAAGACCCTTATTGAGAGCTTCTTTTTAAAAAAATGACACTAGATTAGATTCTTACATTTAGACTACTAAAATAGATTCAATTACTCTAAACTTTTCAGATCTAGGCTATATCAAAACCTTTGTTCACATCTGTTTTCAAGGACCTGCTTTTATTCCTACTTTCATATTATGTGCTTTTCCAAATAAGTATTGAATGCCTTTAAGACAGTTTCTATAGGAATGCTAACTTAAAGTAGAGAGGAAGGCCAAAATGATTTCCTCATTCATTCAACAAGTATTTCTGGTAAACTTGCCATGTGCCTGGCTCTGGGGTTATAGTAAGTGAATAGGTATGCTCCCTGCTTTTATTGAATTTACAAGATTTCCTACCCTGATCTAATTGATGTTATTGCTATTTTATATATAGACACTGAAACTTTTTTGCTAAAAACTCTTTCTGCCTGTTGCCTTATTACATCATTTCACTTTCCTAAGAACTCTTGCCTGGAAACTCCCATGGATGGAGGAGCCTGGTAGGCTGCAGTCCATGGGGTCGCTGAGTCAGACAGGACTGAGCAACTTCACTTTCACATTTCACTTTCATGCATTGGAGAAGGAAATGGCAACCCACTCCAGTGTTCTTGCCTGGAGAATCCCAGGGATGGTGGAGCCCAATGGGCTGCCGTCTGTGGGGTCGCACAGAATCGAACACGACTGAAGCGACTTAGCAGTAGCTGTAGCAAGAAATAGATAAGGTAGATATTATTGTACCCATTTTATAAAATGTGAAATTGTGTAACTTGGAAAAGGATTTCACAGTAGCAAAGATAGAACTCAGATTTATTGGTACTCGATTCCTACTGGTACTCTTTGCGACCCCATGGACAGTAGCCTGCACTGGTCTTCTCCATCCATGGGATTTTCTAGGCAAGATTACTGGAGTGGATTGCCATTTCCTTCTCCAGAGAATCTTCCCAACCCAGGGATCGAACCCAGGTCTCCCGCATTGATAGACAGATGCTTTACCATCTAAGCCACCAGGGGACCTGTATTTCTACTACTGACATGTAACTCTAGAGATCATCCATCTCAATTACACTTTCATGCCAGTGTACTGAGAATAGCAGCATCTTCTTTACAAATGACCAGTAGGCAAAAATCAGTGTGAATGAAATTTTAAGTGAACTAGCTCAGAAACACTATCTCATTGATCTCCACATAAGCTTGGAGCTATGAGTGTATCGGTGAATTTTGTACTATTTCATCTTTCCTGTCTTTCCGGAACCTATCTTTCCTATTCCTTCCTCTGTCCCTTAACTAATCAGCAAATATATATTGAATACTCACTATATTGAAGAACGGTGCATATAGCTAGAGTTGGTTTGTGAAATAGCATATGAAGATAACTATGGGAAACAGTCCTCAGATGTCCTTGATTCTCATGGTTTACGGCTCCATGGAGCAGTGGACTGTAAACAGAGTCCTTTCCTTTATCTTTTTCATGTGTGCGCGTGCTCAGCTGCTTCAGTCGTGTCCAACTCTCTGGGACCCCAGAGACTGGAGCCCACCAGGCTCCTCTGTCCATGGGATTCTCCAGGCAAGAATACTGGAGTGGGTTGCCATTTCCTCCTCCGGGGTATCTTCTCGACCCAGGGATCAAACCCAAGTCTCCAGCATTGCAAGCAGATTCGTTCACCACTGAGCCACCAAGAAATTCGGAGAAGGAAATGGCAACCCACTCCAGTATTCTTCCCTAGAGAATCTCAGGGGCAGAGGAGCCTGGTGGGCTGCCGTCTATGGGGTCACACAGAGTCGGACACGACTGAAGCAACCTAGCTGCAGCAGCAGCATCAAGGCATGATTCATTCAGCTGCTGAAAAGAAGTGACCCCAGATTCTCCTTAATTCTCCTGTGCTACCAAAAGGACCTAGATTTTATGCTGGATATTTATTGTCATGCTTCTTAATCAGTCTCTGATTTCTTAAACACCAAAGACAGCATTTATGTAAGGTCTTTGGTTAAATAGTTTTAATATATTCTGTTTCTTCCATGAAACCGTAGAACATCATTCTGTCCCAGAATGTGTCAGTCCCCAGTTTTCAATCCAGAATGAGCAAAAACACTCAGAGGCATGGTTCCAAAGGGAAGTATTTATTAAGCCCCATTTTTTTCAATTAGAATGCCAAGTGCTAGACGCCTACTCAGTGGAGCTGCTATTATATTGTTCTCCTGCAGATAACTTCCTTAGAACATCATGTACATATTTTAGCATCATTGAGAGGAAACTGACTCTTCTGGGAGGTAGCAAGAGAAGCGCAGAGTTCCAGCCTCACATATCTAAAAACGAAGCCACCTGTAGAAAAGTAAGGACCTGACCCCTTCTGGCAAGAATAGTTTCATCCCAGGTTTTAGCAAGTACGGAGACGCAGTGTCATTCCTGCATGACTGAGTACTGGATGGTGCTCATTTCCCTCTGTTTGGATGTCAAATAAGCTCATGAAAACTGTAGTGAATCTCTTACTATCTAGACAGCTTTAGACTCTTGGAAGCAAAAAGATCTACCTACTCAAATGTAAAATGAGCCTTTAAAATCTGACTTCTCACTTCAGTATTTCTTTCAATACAGAAAGATTAATCTAAATTTTCCACGTCTGGCAAAGACTGAAATTCCCCTGAAGTAAACCTTCACTTCTATTTAGGGATATTGGCTCAAAGAGCTTTTGTCCACAGTTGATTTTCACAGTTTATGATAATTTAGTTTTGAGCTTTGTGCTTTTACCAAGGAATATATATGTTTTATTTAATAAAATAATGATGCTAAAGGAAGTGTCCTCCTGCTATAAACAACTAGAAAATCAGACAAAAATGTCTGTAACAACTGTTTCAGACACTGGACCAACAATCAATGTGGAACTGTGGTCTCTGAGAGACAGTTGCCAAGTGCCAGTACAGGGAGATCATGAGGGTCTTACTGAGTTGACGAGATGAGGGCTGGGGTTAGGGAAGCTGTGGTGGCCAGTATTTGCAGGGCCAAGTACTGGAGAGGAGTAAGTTGCTCACTTAGCTCCAGAGAACTACAAGAAGGTATTCAAGTCTTTGGCTACAAACTATGCACATGTATGGGTTGGGAAAAGACCGACCGGAAAACAGTAGGCAAGGCGACTCCTGGCGTGTTCACAAGGCTAGTTCACACTTCTACCAGTTGGAGTGGAGAAACCTCAAACCACGCAGGGCATTGGACTGAGTCCTCAGCCACTTAAATAAGCATCAGGCTGATGTGCAAGTAACTGCACACCAAAACAAAATCCAATACTCCTTAAAGGAATTCAGCAAAACCCAGCACTCTGCAACATAAAATTCACAAAGTCTGGCATCCACCTAAAAAGTACAGGAAGCAGGAAGATATGATGCATAACCGGGAGAAAAAATAAATCAGTAGAAACACAGGCTCAGAAATGACAGAGATAGGAGACTAGCTACCTAGGACCTTTAAACAGTTAAGTCGTACAGATGTACTCAAGTATGTAAAGGAAAACATGAATATGATTAGGAGATAAATGAAAGATATTAGGAAGATCTAAATGGAATTTCTAGACATATAAAATACAGTATCAGAAATAAAAATATTGATATTATTATAACAGTTAATATTTATAACAGTTACTATTTATTAAGTAGATTTATCTCATTTTTTAATCCTGTGTATTAGGTAGATACTTTCATTATCTCCTCTGCACAGAAAACGCAGCTGAGATTTTTGAAATTTAAATAACTGGTCTAGGTCACACACCTAAAAGTGTGTGATCAAGGAATGCCGAAGAAGCCAGAGAAAACTGACTAGAGACAGCATTGTGTTTTTAATGTAAACATGTTCTCTACTGGAGGGTGTGTAAGATGCTGGAAATATAGATAAGTAAATGGCAATGCTTGCCCTCAAGGNATCAAGGAATGCCGAAGAAGCCAGAGAAAACTGACTAGAGACAGCATTGTGTTTTTAATGTAAACATGTTCTCTACTGGAGGGTGTGTAAGATGCTGGAAATATAGATAAGTAAATGGCAATGCTTGCCCTCAAGGAGCTCACGATACTGGAGAAGAAATGGAGTAGCCTAGAAGTAGTCTCCGTGCAGCGTTAAGTGATCAGTGAAGTCTATAAGAGTCACTGACTGCATAGAAGAGAAATAGTCCTTCCTGCAGAAGCTAGAGAAGCTGCAGAAGCTTCCTGCAGAAGCTGGAGAAGCGGTAAAGAAGTAGAGAGAATGAGGCTGGATCTTGGAATAGTAGAAGGCTGTTGAGCAAAGGGGTGCATTCTAAACAGAGAACGCTTGCAGTTTTGCAAATATAACCCGAACACCATGGCTCCTCTGGGAAATGGTAAGAAGTACTGTGCGTCAACAGACAATGATGCTGAATGCTTACTGTGCCAGCCGCTGAACAGAAATTCTGTTCACGTATTCATTTATTTCATTCACACAACAAGCTTGAGTTGGTGTGATTATTATCTCATTTCTCCTGAAGAGACTGAGAGAAGGTAAGTGACTTGCACAGGCTATACGGTTTGTAAGTAGCACAGCTCATGTTCACACTTAAGTCTTCACAAAGGCCACATTTTTTTTTTTTTGAATTGTAGTTGACTTACAGTGCTGCCTTAATTTCTGATCCACAGCAAAGTGACTCAGTTACACACGTATATACATACTGTTTTCCATTATGTCTCTTTTATCTTTGTTACAAGATATTGACTATAGTTCCCTGTTCTATACAATAGGATCTTGTTTATCTGTGTTATGCATAGTTGTTTATACCTACTAATCCCAGACCTCTAATTCGTCCCTCTCCCACCCTCTTTCCCCTGGGGTAAGCAGAAGTTTGTTTTCCGTGTCTATGAGTCTGTTTCATAAGTAAGTTCGTTAGTGTCCGATTTGAGATTCCACCCGTGAGTGAAATCATATGGTATATGCGTTTCCCCTTTCTGGCTGACTTCCCTCACTGTGATCATCTCTAGGTCCATCCATGTTCCTGCCACTGGCATGATTTCATTCGCCAAGGCCACATTCTGAACAGCTCTGTTAGACTGCCTGAACGTGGGCTGCCCCCAGTATCAGAGGGCTCTGTGTCCTCTGAAGCTCATGCTCTCTCCCAGACATGGGAGGACTCTATCGATCCGCGTGATATTTTCACTTCTGACCCTGGCCCAAGCATGGAAAACAGAAGGGAAGGTAGATAGTGAGACTGAAGCCAGAGACCAGGTAGGAGATGACTGTGATCAAACAGGAAGTGGCTGTGGAGATGAAAAGTTATTTAAGGAGTTGGTTTGACAGGACTTGCAGATTTAATGTGAGTGTAGGGTATGGGAGAGAAGAGTCGAAAATGAATGCCAGAAGCTGAAATTTTTCCAATTTCATCCCTCCTCTCCTTTTTTCCTTTCATTTTCCCGTTCACCTTTTAGGTTTTACTCTGGATTTGCTGAGGTTTTGTCTTCATTGTCTAGGTGTATTTATTCTCTGAAAAAAAAATTATATATATGGCAGGCTACAGTCCCTGGAGTCGCAAAAGACATAACTTAGCAACTAAACAATGATCAGCAGTGCATGGGATTAGACAGAAATTCTTGCTCTCATGGAGTCTGTGGTCTGGTAATCAGAGATTGAATGTGAAAGTTGCTCACTTGTGTCTGACTCTTTGTGATGCCATGGAGTATATATATAGTCCATGGAGTTCTCCAGGCCACAATACCAGAGTGGGTAGCCTTTCCTTTCTCCAGGGGATCTTCCCAACCCAGGGATCGAACCCAGGTCTCCCGCATTGCCGGCGGATTCTTGACCAGCTGAGCCACAAGGGAAGCCCAATCAGAGACTGGGGTGGGGGGTGGGGTTTACAAAAAAAAATCCCTGCTATTGTAAAAGGAGTTAACATGCCTGGAATCGGGGGATTGCAGTAGGTCTTGATGACCATTTGATAAAAACCTGTTACTTTTCCCCTAAAATATGGAATGGTATGGTGGGTTTAGTGATCTCAAGTGAACACGCAGACGTTTTAGGCTGGGATGAAGCTTTTGGTTTGACTTTCTGTGTAACTGCATCAAACTTCCACTTGATTATGCTTGTCACTAATCCTCGTCCTCACCAGTAAAGAGCCATTCTGCGAGGATTAACGGTGCTTACTGCAGGAGTGGGGTGGCTGTCTTGTTTGAAATATTAAAGAGCATTTGCTGCTTTTGTAATTTTGGAAACAAACACAAAGGGAAGTGTGACCCCTTCACCCTGAGCTCTCCGCTCGCCCGTTCTCTCCCCTTGCCCCCACCAGTTTCTTCACCTCTCGTCATTTTCCCCAGGAGCCCGAGCGGCCAGGAAATAATTTCTTCAACCTCAAGTTCCTGTTTCCTAGCTCCCATTTTACCTATTTCTTCTCTGTTCCTAACTTTCTCTTCTTTTCTCATTTTCACTCCCTTCAGAATCTTTTCTCCAGAGAGAACACTGGTGTCTCCTGGAATCTGTCCCCTCGCTCCCTCCGGTGACTCTCATCGGTTCCTCTATCTGCTTTCCCCTCTTTGCTGTTCTGGTCATCTGGGGCCGTCACTCTCGGCACAGAAGCATTTCTGGAATGCTTCTGTCACCAACTCCTCTCCCACCCAAGCCTGCCCAGCCCGCTTAGGTCGCTGACCTCTCTTTATCCTTTTAGGTCTTCGTTTAAAGGTCAGCTCCTTAAAGGGGTCTTCTCTGTGACCCTTCGTCATCTGAATTAGATGACTTCATTACTCTTTTCAAATCATCCTGTAATTTTTTAGATGTCATTTATTATCGTTTCTGACTAAATATTTTTTTGCATGATCCTTTATTTAATGTACATTTCTCTTATTGTAACCGTTATGAGGCTATTCCTGACACCTAGCATATATAAGTGATTTGTTATTTAACATGAAGGTTCACCATTTCCCAGTCACTGGACAGAGGATACAGTATTGAATGGTTTACATTATCACCCCTTTTATTACGGGGTAGGGTCAGCTTCAAATATCTGCTTTTCATATCTAACTTTTCAATATTGTGTAGGAGATGATTTAAAATAACAGGAGCTGCTACTTTTTGACCATCTGATATATCACACACTAAAACATCATGTTCAAAGTGCCCCAGTAGCAGCTGAACCCATTCAGAGCTGTACTGGATCATGATGTCTTTTGTTTGTTTATTTTTGACCACGCTGGATCTTGGCGGCTGTGCGCGGGTTTTCTCTAGCCGCAGAGAGCAGGGGCTGCTCTCTAGTTCTGATGTTCGGGCTTCTCACTGGGGTGGCTTCTCTCGTTGCAGAGCACGGGCTCTGGGCGCCCGGGCTTCAGTACTTGCGGCGCGTGGGCTCAGTAGCTGCTGCCCCCAGGCTCCAGAGCACAGGCTCGGGAGTTGCGGCTTGCCTGCTCCGTGGCATGCGGGTTCTTCCTGGACCAGGGATCGAACCCGTGTCTCCTGCATTGGCAGTCAGATTCTTTACCACCGAGCCACGAGGGAAGTCCAGAAACTAGACTGTTTTAAATGACACCTAATTAAAATAATATTCAGTGCCCACTGGTGCTTTTAAACAAGGATTAGAAAGATTTATGTCATGAACTGTAAGCCAACTGGAAACGCTGGTGAGGGTCTGGTTGGCGATACTTCCTTCCCTTCTTTTGTGTTCTGGTCCAGCCTTTACGCTTTGAAAGAGATCACAGACTAGTGGGCAGGGGACCATGCGAGCCTTGGCCTGCAGATAGGTTTTCTTTGGTCTGCTGTGTTAAAAAATATGTATTTTTAATTAGATGCCAACATTTAACAAAAAGGTCTCGATTCAGTTTCACTTAAAAATGGAAAGTCCTTCCAATACTGCAACCGCATTCCAACAGACAGACAGTTCGCCAGGGCGGAGGTACAGCTGCTGTCTTTAGACAGGGCATGTGGCCTCAGATTTACCACCATCCCCAGCTGCCTGGCTTCACCTGCTTACGTTTCCTGCCTGGCCTCTGTAAGCATTTGAATTTGCTATCATTGCTAGAACTTCTTGGTCCCTTTATAATCACTTGAAAGGTAAAGTTACACTCTTAATTCAGAACATGGAGTTAGGATCCTATTCCTCAGCTAGATTCTTTCTCTTTTCTCCTTGTTATCATGATGTCTCTCAAAAAATTTCATTAGAAGGGCCCTTAGAAGTCCTGTCATCTTGAAACTAAGTCTAGGGGGGTTTAATATTCTCTTTTTTAATAGTAAAATATGCATAACATAAAATTTGCTATTCTAACCACTTTTTAAATTGAGAAATCTTCTTTTGGTGATAAAATATAAGTAACCTAAATTTTACCATTTTAAGTTACAGTTTCGTGGTGTTAACCATATTCACATTGTTATAAAACTATGACCAGCATCCAGCTCCTTGTCTGCATCTTCCCAAAATGAAACATTTTACCCATTAAAACATAAGTCTCCATTCTGCCCTTCTCCAGCCACTGATAACCATTGTTTTCCTCTCTGTCTCTGTGTGTTTGACAGTTCTAGGTACCACATATTAGTGAAATCATACAATGTTTGTCTCTTTGTGTCTGACTTATTCCGCTAAGCGTGACTTTTCCCAGTTCGCCTACGCTGTAGTGGGTGTCAGAAGTTCGTTCCTTCCTGTGGCTGTATGATACTCCACTGTGTAGAGCTCTCGTTTTGTTTATTCATTCATCTGTCGGTGGCCACCTGGGTTGTTTCCACCTTTCGGCTATTGTGAATAATGTACAGCACAACCAAAAAAGAAAAAAGTAGTGGTAGTAAATTTATGTGTCAAAGCTAATTTACCTGCCTAATCGGTGAGTAATCACTTTGGAGAATTCAATGAACAATTTTCTCAGCTAGTTTAAAAGCTGTATTGTTTGGAGAAAAATAAATGTATCTTATAACATCTCATACGAGTTGTCCAGTAGTGTTATTTCGTAAAAGATCAGATAGCTCAGGGGCTGCTGTGGACTGAATTGTGTCCCCCTCGATTGATATGTTGAAGCCCTAAGCCCCATTATGACTGTGTTTGGAGGTAGGGGCTGTCAGGATGTCATTAAGATTCAGTGAGGTCATTAGGGTAGGGCTCTTCTCCAGTAGGGTTAGCATGCTTGGAGAAAGAGACAGCTGAGAGCCTGGCCTCTCTCCCCATCTAAGGAACAGTGAGAAAATGGCCTTTTACAACCAAGGACTGATTCCTCACTAGAAATGACCCTGCTGGCTCCTCGGTCTTGGACTTCTAGTCTCCTCAACTGTCAGAACAGAAATCTCTGTTGTGTACGTCACCCACTCTGTGGCATTTTGTTACAGCAGCTTGAGCAGACTAATACAGAAGTCATGTTTCCACTCACAACTTTTAGACAGAAAAATTAATTTTATTTTGCATGTTGAAGCCAAATCCTGTTTTGATTCATCACTGTTTTAGCTCATTGCAACCACTAATGAGGTTGTAAGTATATTAGTCTTGTAAATGTAAATTGTGCTCTTCAGTTTATTTAAAATATTAGTAAGATTTCCAAGTTGATAAACTTTAATGGGNCACCAGTAAAGAGCCATTCTGCGAGGATTAACGGTGCTTACTGCAGGAGTGGGGTGGCTGTCTTGTTTGAAATATTAAAGAGCATTTGCTGCTTTTGTAATTTTGGAAACAAACACAAAGGGAAGTGTGACCCCTTCACCCTGAGCTCTCCGCTCGCCCGTTCTCTCCCCTTGCTCCCACCAGTTTCTTCACCTCTCGTCATTTTCCCCAGGAGCCCGAGCGGCCAGGAAATAATTTCTTCAACCTCAAGTTCCTGTTTCCTAGCTCCCATTTTACCTATTTCTTCTCTGTTCCTAACTTTCTCTTCTTTTCTCATTTTCACTCCCTTCAGAATCTTTTCTCCAGAGAGAACACTGGTGTCTCCTGGAATCTGTCCCCTCGCTCCCTCCGGTGACTCTCATCGGTTCCTCTATCTGCTTTCCCCTCTTTGCTGTTCTGGTCATCTGGGGCCGTCACTCTCGGCACAGAAGCATTTCTGGAATGCTTCTGTCACCAACTCCTCTCCCACCCAAGCCTGCCCAGCCCGCTTAGGTCGCTGACCTCTCTTTATCCTTTTAGGTCTTCGTTTAAAGGTCAGCTCCTTAAAGGGGTCTTCTCTGTGACCCTTCGTCATCTGAATTAGATGACTTCATTACTCTTTTCAAATCATCCTGTAATTTTTTAGATGTCATTTATTATCGTTTCTGACTAAATATTTTTTTGCATGATCCTTTATTTAATGTACATTTCTCTTATTGTAACCGTTATGAGGCTATTCCTGACACCTAGCATATATAAGTGATTTGTTATTTAACATGAAGGTTCACCATTTCCCAGTCACTGGACAGAGGATACAGTATTGAATGGTTTACATTATCACCCCTTTTATTACGGGGTAGGGTCAGCTTCAAATATCTGCTTTTCATATCTAACTTTTCAATATTGTGTAGGAGATGATTTAAAATAACAGGAGCTGCTACTTTTTGACCATCTGATATATCACACACTAAAACATCATGTTCAAAGTGCCCCAGTAGCAGCTGAACCCATTCAGAGCTGTACTGGATCATGATGTCTTTTGTTTGTTTATTTTTGACCACGCTGGATCTTGGCGGCTGTGCGCGGGTTTTCTCTAGCCGCAGAGAGCAGGGGCTGCTCTCTAGTTCTGATGTTCGGGCTTCTCACTGGGGTGGCTTCTCTCGTTGCAGAGCACGGGCTCTGGGCGCCCGGGCTTCAGTACTTGCGGCGCGTGGGCTCAGTAGCTGCTGCCCCCAGGCTCCAGAGCACAGGCTCGGGAGTTGCGGCTTGCCTGCTCCGTGGCATGCGGGTTCTTCCTGGACCAGGGATCGAACCCGTGTCTCCTGCATTGGCAGTCAGATTCTTTACCACCGAGCCACGAGGGAAGTCCAGAAACTAGACTGTTTTAAATGACACCTAATTAAAATAATATTCAGTGCCCACTGGTGCTTTTAAACAAGGATTAGAAAGATTTATGTCATGAACTGTAAGCCAACTGGAAACGCTGGTGAGGGTCTGGTTGGCGATACTTCCTTCCCTTCTTTTGTGTTCTGGTCCAGCCTTTACGCTTTGAAAGAGATCACAGACTAGTGGGCAGGGGACCATGCGAGCCTTGGCCTGCAGATAGGTTTTCTTTGGTCTGCTGTGTTAAAAAATATGTATTTTTAATTAGATGCCAACATTTAACAAAAAGGTCTCGATTCAGTTTCACTTAAAAATGGAAAGTCCTTCCAATACTGCAACCGCATTCCAACAGACAGACAGTTCGCCAGGGCGGAGGTACAGCTGCTGTCTTTAGACAGGGCATGTGGCCTCAGATTTACCACCATCCCCAGCTGCCTGGCTTCACCTGCTTACGTTTCCTGCCTGGCCTCTGTAAGCATTTGAATTTGCTATCATTGCTAGAACTTCTTGGTCCCTTTATAATCACTTGAAAGGTAAAGTTACACTCTTAATTCAGAACATGGAGTTAGGATCCTATTCCTCAGCTAGATTCTTTCTCTTTTCTCCTTGTTATCATGATGTCTCTCAAAAAATTTCATTAGAAGGGCCCTTAGAAGTCCTGTCATCTTGAAACTAAGTCTAGGGGGGTTTAATATTCTCTTTTTTAATAGTAAAATATGCATAACATAAAATTTGCTATTCTAACCACTTTTTAAATTGAGAAATCTTCTTTTGGTGATAAAATATAAGTAACCTAAATTTTACCATTTTAAGTTACAGTTTCGTGGTGTTAACCATATTCACATTGTTATAAAACTATGACCAGCATCCAGCTCCTTGTCTGCATCTTCCCAAAATGAAACATTTTACCCATTAAAACATAAGTCTCCATTCTGCCCTTCTCCAGCCACTGATAACCATTGTTTTCCTCTCTGTCTCTGTGTGTTTGACAGTTCTAGGTACCACATATTAGTGAAATCATACAATGTTTGTCTCTTTGTGTCTGACTTATTCCGCTAAGCGTGACTTTTCCCAGTTCGCCTACGCTGTAGTGGGTGTCAGAAGTTCGTTCCTTCCTGTGGCTGTATGATACTCCACTGTGCAGAGCTCTCGTTTTGTTTATTCATTCATCTGTCGGTGGCCACCTGGGTTGTTTCCACCTTTCGGCTATTGTGAATAATGTACAGCACAACCAAAAAAGAAAAAAGTAGTGGTAGTAAATTTATGTGTCAAAGCTAATTTACCTGCCTAATCGGTGAGTAATCACTTTGGAGAATTCAATGAACAATTTTCTCAGCTAGTTTAAAAGCTGTATTGTTTGGAGAAAAATAAATGTATCTTATAACATCTCATACGAGTTGTCCAGTAGTGTTATTTCGTAAAAGATCAGATAGCTCAGGGGCTGCTGTGGACTGAATTGTGTCCCCCTCGATTGATATGTTGAAGCCCTAAGCCCCATTATGACTGTGTTTGGAGGTAGGGGCTGTCAGGATGTCATTAAGATTCAGTGAGGTCATTAGGGTAGGGCTCTTCTCCAGTAGGGTTAGCATGCTTGGAGAAAGAGACAGCTGAGAGCCTGGCCTCTCTCCCCATCTAAGGAACAGTGAGAAAATGGCCTTTTACAACCAAGGACTGATTCCTCACTAGAACTGACCCTGCTGGCTCCTCGGTCTTGGACTTCTAGTCTCCTCAACTGTCAGAACAGAAATCTCTGTTGTGTAAGTCACCCACTCTGTGGCATTTTGTTACAGCAGCTTGAGCAGACTAATACAGAAGTCATGTTTCCACTCACAACTTTTAGACAGAAAAATTAATTTTATTTTGCATGTTGAAGCCAAATCCTGTTTTGATTCATCACTGTTTTAGCTCATTGCAACCACTAATGAGGTTGTAAGTATATTAGTCTTGTAAATGTAAATTGTGCTCTTCAGTTTATTTAAAATATTAGTAAGATTTCCAAGTTGATAAACTTTAATGGGTATACATAAGGCAGAAATAGGAGTAATTTTTTATTTTATTTGACTATTATTTCAACAACTTATATCAGTCAGAAAACTTTAGTGCAAAAGAATAAATTGCAGTATCACTCCTGATACATCTACAGATAACTCTGAAAGGTCTAATTTAAAAGCCTCATCCTAATAAAATTAATAATATGTATCAGTTTGTACATTATCCAGCAGAGTTTTGAAAACTGCCTGCATGATGTTGACTACTAGTGCTTATCTACACAGCATCCGAGGACACTGTAGGGCCTGTGTTTCCTATGATCCACTGCGCTGTAAGTGTTTCTCTGATCCTGCTTTTCCAGTCCCAATACAAAAATGACTACATCTATCGTACTTTATTTGTTAGCATGTTAACATTTAAAGACTTCTGTTTTATGGTTATCAAGCTATGTTGTGGTTTTTGTTAAGTCGCTTCAGTCATGTCCTACTCTGTGCGACCGCATAGACGGCAGCCCACCAGGCTCCCCCATCCCTGGGATTCTCCAGGCAAGAACACTGGAGTGGGTTGCCATTTCCTTCTCCGATGCGTGAAAGCGAAACGTGAAAGTGAAGTCGCTCAGTCGTGTCCGACTCTTCACGACCACATGGACTGCAGCCCGCCAGCCTCCTCCGTCCATGGGATTTTCCAGGCAAGAGTACTGGAGTGGGGCGCCATCGCCTTCTCCATCAAACCATGTTACAGAGTAATAGATCTACTTCGCTTGGTTCCATGACCGCATCATATAGCAACAAGGAGAGGGTGGTAACGTCTGTACTCTCATCCAGTGGAACTGAAGGTTTTATGTAATCATAGCCTTTACAATAATGTAGTCCTGGGTTGAAAAGAAAAGGAAAAGCCCAGAGCAGATGAAAAGCTTCCCCCTCAGTGGCCCGTCTGCCAGTGTGCCATCGCACAGACGTTTATGGAGCGGCTCCGGAAGGAGCTGACCTGGGAGCGCGGGTTGGTGGGGCCCATATCTGAAAATTCACTACTAACCTGTTCAGTGTGCATTGTGTTTTTCTTATAATTTTAAATAAAGGCATATTTTTTAACAAGAAAAGTATTAATATTAAACGTCTGTAGAACCTTACAAGTGACTCTGTGAAAGCGCTAGTCTCCTGGTTTAAGTCTCCCACTCCCATGGCTGACTCAGGTCAATGTATGGCAAAAACCACTACTATATGGCAAAGCAAGTAGCCTCCAATTAAAATTATTTAATTAATTATTTAAAGAAGAAAATAAAATAAAATAAAACCCGCTTGCACACGCCCCCTATCACACAGGTATAAATTGAAGCCTCAAGTCTCCCGGTCTTCTGACTCTCACCAAGTGATCTTGCCATTAGCATCAAGGTCTCTTTCCCTGATGCTTAATGAACACATATATATTTTATGTCATTCAGTCTCTGAGGTCAGTGTATAACTTTCTAGCCCAGAATGTGATCAAATGAGTTAAGGTTTAAGAATGCATCGCAATTATATGTGATTTTCTATCTTCTTACATTGCCTTAACAGATGGAGAAAAGTTTCTTTAAGTTCCACTTTGCCTGTCTTCAAGAGAAAAATGTTCTTCCATCTTTCATTTAAAATTTAAAAATCATGATTCTTATTACTGAGGGAGGTATGGTACTTGTGTTACTGCATATTTCATACTTTGAAGGACATAAGCAGAATTTGCAAGTTCTTTGAGAATACAACTAAAGATTGTTTTGTTTTTTTTTTAATTAGGCTAAAAAGTGAGACTTTACCATGGGATGTTATTAAACCCATTCTCTACAGCAGATCTACCCCGAAACCAAATGGAACCTCTGAGGCTTCTGAAATCTCTTGCTCTCATGATTCAGTTAGAAACAAAAGTGAATGACTAAATTAAAGTTTACACACTGTGAGTCAAAGTAAAACCACCTTAGGTTAAAGATGTCAGTTTAATAAAGCATACTCAAATTCAGTTGTTTTGGTGGGTTTTAAGCTGGAAGTATATAAAAGCAAGTGTAAGTAGTGTTGAAAATTTAATCTTTTCCAGTTTTATTTTGCTTGGCATAACCTGCTCTTCCTTCCCACTGCCGCCACCTGACCCTAATTTAGAGCCCTAACTAACCACATCGGAGAGGTTGTCAAACAGACAGACTCCTTGATCCCGTCTCCAACCTACTGAATCAGAGTCAGCAGGGGAGGGACCTGGGAGTTTATTTTTTAACAAGCATTTCAGGTGATTCTTAAAATCACTCAAGTGTGCGAAGTATTGAATAATTTCTTAACTTTTTTTCTTTTGCTCCAGTCCTTGCTCTGCATCAACAATTTTTAGGCCAGGTTGCATGTCAAGTTCACTCAGAGAGTTTTTAAAACTGCTGGTGCCCAGGCCCCATCCCAGAGTGATTTAATCAGAATCTTATGGTTTGGGACCTATGCTTTTTTTTTTTTTAAATAAGTAAAAGAAATTGTATTACAGTACAGCATTTAGAGAAAAGTGCAAAATAATAAATNTCTGAAAATTCACTACTAACCTGTTCAGTGTGCATTGTGTTTTTCTTATAATTTTAAATAAAGGCATATTTTTTAACAAGAAAAGTATTAATATTAAACGTCTGTAGAACCTTACAAGTGACTCTGTGAAAGCGCTAGTCTCCTGGTTTAAGTCTCCCACTCCCATGGCTGACTCAGGTCAATGTATGGCAAAAACCACTACTATATGGCAAAGCAAGTAGCCTCCAATTAAAATTATTTAATTAATTATTTAA
Organism: Raphicerus campestris; assembly: GCA_006410735.1. NCBI lineage: Eukaryota > Metazoa > Chordata > Mammalia > Artiodactyla > Bovidae > Raphicerus > Raphicerus campestris. The sequence goes on along the minus strand of SJYW01044458.1, from coordinate 705,381 downwards.
AGAAGAAAATAAAATAAAATAAAACCCGCTTGCACACGCCCCCTATCACACAGGTATAAATTGAAGCCTCAAGTCTCCCGGTCTTCTGACTCTCACCAAGTGATCTTGCCATTAGCATCAAGGTCTCTTTCCCTGATGCTTAATGAACACATATATATTTTATGTCATTCAGTCTCTGAGGTCAGTGTATAACTTTCTAGCCCAGAATGTGATCAAATGAGTTAAGGTTTAAGAATGCATCGCAATTATATGTGATTTTCTATCTTCTTTCATTGCCTTAACAGATGGAGAAAAGTTTCTTTAAGTTCCACTTTGCCTGTCTTCAAGAGAAAAATGTTCTTCCATCTTTCATTTAAAATTTAAAAATCATGATTCTTATTACTGAGGGAGGTATGGTACTTGTGTTACTGCATATTTCATACTTTGAAGGACATAAGCAGAATTTGCAAGTTCTTTGAGAATACAACTAAAGATTGTTTTGTTTTTTTTTTAATTAGGCTAAAAAGTGAGACTTTACCATGGGATGTTATTAAACCCATTCTCTACAGCAGATCTACCCCGAAACCAAATGGAACCTCTGAAGCTTCTGAAATCTCTTGCTCTCATGATTCAGTTAGAAACAAAAGTGAATGACTAAATTAAAGTTTACACACTGTGAGTCAAAGTAAAACCACCTTAGGTTAAAGATGTCAGTTTAATAAAGCATACTCAAATTCAGTTGTTTTGGTGGGTTTTAAGCTGGAAGTATATAAAAGCAAGTGTAAGTAGTGTTGAAAATTTAATCTTTTCCAGTTTTATTTTGCTTGGCATAACCTGCTCTTCCTTCCCACTGCCGCCACCTGACCCTAATTTAGAGCCCTAACTAACCACATCGGAGAGGTTGTCAAACAGACAGACTCCTTGATCCCGTCTCCAACCTACTGAATCAGAGTCAGCAGGGGAGGGACCTGGGAGTTTATTTTTTAACAAGCATTTCAGGTGATTCTTAAAATCACTCAAGTGTGCGAAGTATTGAATAATTTCTTAACTTTTTTTCTTTTGCTCCAGTCCTTGCTCTGCATCAACAATTTTTAGGCCAGGTTGCATGTCAAGTTCACTCAGAGAGTTTTTAAAACTGCTGGTGCCCAGGCCCCATCCCAGAGTGATTTAATCAGAATCTTATGGTTTGGGACCTATGCTTTTTTTTTTTTTTAATAAGTAAAAGAAATTGTATTACAGTACAGCATTTAGAGAAAAGTGCAAAATAATAAATGTACAGCTTAATGGAGTTCTTAAAAACAAACATACTCATGTGATGTCCCTCCAGATAAAGACAGAGAACATTGCCAGCACCCCAGCTGTCTCTCCCAGGTCCCCCTCATCATGAATCCCGTCTAGGTCATCACTAATCTAACATTTATCACCATAAACTAGTTGTGTCTGATCTTGAATTTTATGTAGCGAGAATCATAGAACATTCTTCAGGGTCTGGCTTATTTTGCTCAACATCATACTTCTGATTTGTTGTTGGATTTAGCTGCAGTTTGTTCTTTTTTATTGTTGTACAGAATTCCATTTTATATAAACCACAGTTTTTTTTAATCCCTTCTGCAGTTTGGTGGCATTTGGGTTGTTTTCAGTTTCAAGCTAGTACAGTGTGGCTCTAAACATACTTCTCTCTGTCTCTCGGTACACAGATTTCTGTTAGGTATGTACTTAGGAGTGGAATTGCTGGGAATGTATCTGTTCAGCTTCAGCACATATTCCCAGGTTTCCAAAATGATTGCACCATTTTCCACATTTTACTGTAGCTTGTGAGAATTCCTGTTGCTCTGGAACTTTTAGTGGGGCCCATGCGTTTTCAAAGCTCTGCAGGTGATCGTGATACACACTGAAGCTTGAGAACTACTGCGAGACCTTGTATAAACACAGCTCTCTAAAGCACAGCCCTGGAAATGTGAATCCCATTACATTATATCCAGACCAGACCTAACCTTTCCACCCACCACCTTCCTACTCACAGCACAGCCATTCACTTTCCCCAAACACTCCTTACGCTTTTCCCCAGCACATTTTCGTTTTTTCTTTTCTATTTGGGCAGAACTTTCTTGCAAGTCTGTCACATTCCTGCGCATCTTCAAGCAAACCCAGCTCAAGTCATGCATCTTTTAAAAGTCTTCCTGATTCCCCCATCCTGCCCTCCTTGCAGGGCTTCCCTGGTGGCCCAGTGGTAAAGAATCCACCTGCTGATGCAGGAGACGCAGGTTTGATCCCTGATTCAAGAAGATCCCCTGGAGAAGGATGGCAACCCACTCCAGTATTCTCATTGGAGAATCCCATGGACAGAGGAGCTTGGCGGGCTGCAGTCCCTGGGGCAGCAAAGAGTCAGACACAACTTAGCAACTAAACAAAAACAGCCCCTCCTTGCCCTCACTTCTCTCCAATGTGATCTCTCTTATGACACTTGTTCTATCATATTTATATTTAGTTATTAGCAAACATATAGTCTCTTTCCTAAGACATCACACGGGTTAGATTAAATCAATTTTTATGTCTTTCCTACCTCTCACTCCAGCTCGTAAATCTGTAATGTCAAGCTCCATATGAAACCCTCAAGAGAAGACTTTAAATTGGGTACAGCTGTGTAACCATGGGTAAGTTACTTTTTCCAGGCCTTAGTTTTCTCACCTATAAAATGGAGCATATACTACTTTACTGTTGTGAAAACTAAATGAGATAACGGACTAAAGCCCTTATTAATCTTGGCACATAGTAGCTGGTTCATCAGTGCCCGTCGCCCGTGTCTCGCGGTCAGCATCGTCGTTAGATTCCTTCAGGGTGGAGACGGCGTGGCTTATCTCTGAAGCTCCAGTCATTGCCTTTCGTTGTTGTGGGTGCTCAGTACAGGCTGGGAGAATAAATTAATGAGTGTCTGCTGGATGGTTGCATGGGCCAGGCTTATTTATAGTCCCTTTCCAGTAAGCCCATCTTGGAAGAAGTCAANATCTGAGCCACAGTCAGCTCCTGGTCTTGTTTTTGTTGACTGAATAGAGCTTCTCCGTCTTTGGCTGCAAAGAATATAATCAATCTGATTCTGGTGTTGACCATCTGGTGATGTCCATGTGTAGAGTCTTCTCTTGTGTTGTTGGAAGAAGGTGTTTGCTATGACCAGTGCATTCTCTTTGCAATACTCTATCAGCCTTTGCCCTGCTTCATTCCATATTCCAAGGCCAAATTTGCCTGGATTTGGGCCTTGCACTCTCTATCAAACACACTGAATTTGTAATAAAAGGGGAGAAGAGATGTAAAGCCAAAAGAGAAGACAGGATGACAGTGCTGTTGGTGTTCACCCACTGAGTCATGTCCAGCTCTTTTCTGCACCCCGGGCTGCAGCAAGACAGGCTTCCATGTCCTTCACCATCTCCTGGAGTTTACTCAGACTCAGGTCCATTGAGTTGGTGATGCTGTCCAGCCATCTCATCCTCTGTCGCCCCCTTCTTCTCCTGCCCTTAATCCTTCCCAGCATCAGGGTCTTTTCCAGTGAGTCGGCTCTTCTCATCAGGTGGCCAAAGTATTGGAGCTTCAGCTTCATNTTGGTGATGCTGTCCAGCCATCTCATCCTCTGTCGCCCCCTTCTTCTCCTGCCCTTAATCCTTCCCAGCATCAGGGTCTTTTCCAGTGAGTCGGCTCTTCTCATCAGGTGGCCAAAGTATTGGAGCTTCAGCTTCATCATCAGTCCTTCCAATGACTATTCAGGGTTTATTTCCCCTTAGGATTGACTGGTTTGATCTCCTTTCAGTCCATGAGATAGGTGTGAACTAAATTTTACACCTATCTGCAGGTTGATTGCAGATGGATTAGTAGGAACTGTTTTAGCAAAGAAAGCTGCTGACTGACTTACAAAAGAGAAAGGTATCTGTTCATGCTGGGTCAGGCACTCTGAAACTAGGGGTGTGAGGAGAGCTGAAAACAGGATTTGGTGAAAGCCCTTATAAGGAACTGTTAGAGCCTGAGAACTTCTTCCCCACATAAAGCATCAAGGTCAAGTACTTCTTTCTCCATCCAGTTGAAGGCTGGAGCAACCAAACCGAAGACGTCTCAATTCAAGAATACCAGGTTCAGAGCAGAGATGAGACAACCTCGTGAAAACAAGGAAGTCAACCAGTGTCTTCAGGCTGTGTGTTGATACCTCATCCCCACTTCCCTTGCTTAGTTCTCAGAATGCTGCCTGACCAATGGATACTCCCCAAGCGTGAGTCTGGAGTATTACCTGGGGAAACTAAAGAAGCCCCTGAAAGAGTCCCTACGAATCTGACATTTAGGAGTTCTACTGTGAAATGACAGGTCTCAGCCTATTCATTCTACGATGGAGCTCAGTGTCAGCAAGCTCCATCCATTCAGAAAACCAGCTTTTTGACATCTTCCTCTAAATATGAATGGATATATTCCTGGATCACCAGCCATGTGGAAGAACTCCCTTGGCCAGAAACCAAGGGCCAGACAAAAAGTGTAAAGAAGCGGGGAGCTCAGAAGAAGCGGCGACAATCTAAGGATCAGAAAAAACTTCAAGAAGGCTCTCATTAATATCATCAGGGAAAACAGAGAAGACATTGGCTCCACTAAATAGGACTAGCCTGCCAGGCTAGATATATATGTGTATACACACACACAGATACATATGGAGAAGGAAATGGCAACCCACTCCAGTATTCTTGCCTGGAGAATCCCAGGGAGAGAGGAGCCTGACAGGCTACAGTCCAGGGATCACAAGAGTCGGACATAACTTAGCAACTAAACCAGTACCACCAGCACCACACGTACATATAAACATAAATACACACATATATGTGTTTTCTTCAGAGAACAAGAAGGAATTTTTGGAAATTAAAAATATAATAGCATAAACTAATATATATAACAGCATAAATTAAAAATTCAGTAGAAAAGCTGAAGATAGTTAAGGAAATGGCTTAGAAGAGGCAAAGAATTAGAAAATGAGAGAAAATCACAAGGAATTAGAGGCCTACTCCAGAAATGTAACATCTGAAAAATTGGACTTGCAGAGAAAAGGAATTAGAATGCGAATGGGCTTCTCAGCAACAATGCTGGAGTTGAAAATCAGTAGAGCAATAGCGCAGTGCTTTCAGAATTCTAAGGGAAAATTATCAAATCAAATTATTAATCAACTATGAGACCAGAATATAGATTTTTAGATAGGCAAGAGCTTATAAATTTTAACTCCCAGCTTTTCTCATAAAACTACTGGAAGATGTGTTTTACCCAAAAATAGGGATAAATCTAAAAAGGTGAAATTATAGGATCTGGAAAAAGCTATCCAACACAGAANGATTTTTAGATAGGCAAGAGCTTATAAATTTTAACTCCCAGCTTTTCTCATAAAACTACTGGAAGATGTGTTTTACCCAAAAATGGGGATAAATCTAAAAAGGTGAAATTATAGGATCTGGAAAAAGCTACCCAACACAGAAAGGAAGTAAAGGGTATTCTCCAGATGATATTGAAGGTTAGTCCCAGGACAGTCGTTTGTGCAGGAGAGGTAGATAGCAAACAGCTCAGATTGCAGTGTCAGAAATCTCCAGGAGGAATGCCTGCAAGAAAACGTTAAAAATAGAACTGATGAAACTGGTGTGTTAGATTACATTCAGCTGGAGAATTAGAGATGAATACTTCAGTCAAAGAAATAGTAATTAATACTTACAAACTCCAAGCAAACCAAGAACGATGTTAACTCCAAAAGAAACAAAATGTTGTATAAAAAAAGAATATGTAATAATAGCACAGCCTGTGGCTTGGCTGTGAGCAATATTTATGTAGCATAAAAACATAAATACTGAATATTTTAAACTAGAATTGTTACTATTGGTTCAATTCAGTCGCTCATTTGTGTCCAACTCTTTGCAACCGCATGGCCTGCAGCTCATGTCCATTGAGTCTGTGATGCCATCCAACCATCTCATCCTCTGTCATCCCCTTCTCCTGCCTTCACTCTTTCCCAGCATCAGAGTCTTTTCCAATGAGTCAGGTCTTTGCTTCAGGTGGCCAAAGTATTGGAGTTTCAACTTCAGCATCAGTCCCTCCAATGAATATTCAGGACTGATTTCCTTTAGGATGGACTAGTTGGATCTCCTTGCAGTCCAAGGGACTCTCTAGAGTCTTCTCCTCATTAATATATTAGAAAGGTGGAGGGATGGAAAAATGTGTGTGGGTGGTAAAAAAGATAATCTCCCATCTTCAACTAAGAATCTGAAGACAATATCAAAGATTTAAAACTCGAGAAATAGCAGCATAAGCATATTATTAAGAAATGAAAAGTGAAGAACAGAAGACTCACTGCGTTTAAGTGGAGTTGGTTACAAGAGTTGCTGCTGTAGTTTGGTTTGGAATCACTTGAGTTTGAAAAGCCAATGAACCTTTCAAATGAACTTGTTCAGCAGGGAGTCAAGACTGATGAAGAGATGAGAAGTGGGAATATAATCCGAATTTAAAATCTGTGAATGATGAGATCACCAAGGAATGACAGTATAGGGAGCGAGAAAGGTAAGGACCTTGGGGAATGTGGATATTTAAAGGGTGAGAGAAGGAACAAGAGTCAGGGAAGAAGCAGAATGCAGGAAGAAAAATGGCATAGAATATCACTGTGTGAGCCAAAGGAGGAGAGTTTCAAGTATTGGGGGGACAGCAGTACCAGTGGTCACAGGCGAAGAACTAAGAAAAGTGTCCTTTGAATCCATGGTGATTGGGAGCTCATCCATAACTTTCAAGAGAACAGTTTTGATGTGATAGAAGCGACATTGAAGGGGCTACTGAGTGAGTGAATGAGTAGTCAGGAAGAGGATAATGAATATAGCACACTCTTCTGAGAAATTTGGCTTTGACAAGCGAAAGGAGAAGCAAGTCGCTTTAGTAAGTAAACTATGAAAGATTTTTAAATTAAGGGACCACTCAAACATGTGTGGGTAGATAGCAAAAAGTTAATGGAGAAGGTAAGATGAAAGATGCAAGGTGGATAACTGGCAGAGCAGGGTCCCAGAGAGACTGAGAGAACGTGGACTCGGGAACACAGGTGGAGAGTGAGAGAGAGAGGGAAGGAAGAGGTGAGGGTACGTGAAGACACGGGGAGATTTAAGGTATGGAGGAAGGAAATTGAAAGATTAAATTAGATGGCTTCAATCTTCTCAATAAAATAGGTTGTCTGCTTAGAGTGGAGGGGTGGGGGCAAAGGGTTAGTTTCGAAATTTGAGAATGGAAAATGTCTGGGGCAGCTGCTGTAAGGAATGCAATACAAAGTTCAAAGGAGATGACTGAAAGGATTACCCCGTAGCTGTGAGCATCCGGTCGAGGTTGGATTGTATGAATTTGTAATAAAGCCAATCAGTATGGTTTCTGGACTTCCTCCAAGAACACTATATCTCCAAAAATTGTATAGGTCATCATCTTGGCTAGGGAAGGGCTTCCTATGAGTGTCTTAGGAGACATGCTGCTGCTGCTACTGCTGCTAAGTCGCTTCAGTCATGTCCAACTCTGCGACCCCATAGACGGCAGCCCACTAGGCTCCGCCGTCTCTGGGATTCTCCAGGCAAGAACACTGGAGTGAGTTGCCATTTCCTTCTCCAATGCATGAAAGTGAAATCACTCAGTCGCGTCCGACGCTGTGCGACCCCATGGACTGCAGCCGACCAGGCTCCTTCATCCATGGGATTTTCCAGGCAAGAGTACTGGAGTGGGATGCCATTGCCTTCTCTGCTTAGGAGACATCCCAGGGTTCAAAAGCTTCAGAAAAATCCTTGCTCAAGAAGAGTTACTGCTCAGGAGTACCAAAGAGTAGGTTTGCTTGTGGGTCATGCAGGGGTCTTCTGGAGAGAATCATGGGCAACAAAAAGCAAGATATTCAAGAGACTTAAGAGAGACAGAGCAGCTTGGTATCGAAAAGATCTGTAGCTGCATGGATATCTAGACACAAATCTGAGGGTGGGAGCATGCTGGAGAACATCTGGAGTCAGATGAAAGAAGAAAGTGACATCATGTGAGATTACACTGTAGGCTACCTAGCCAGATGGAAGAACTAGATAAAGCATTCTTGATGCATATCATAAAACTGGCCTGAGTCAGGAGAGCATGGCAACAGGGATTTCAAACATCAAGGCATAAGTTCCAAGCCACATTCAGCCAATAAGCAATATACTTGATTAATTCTTTTTATCTCCTGTTTATGTTTTTCTGATCATTAAAGAAACACTTGCCTATTCTAGAAATGTAGTAATACAGCGAAGTGTAATGAAGCAGAAAAACGATCACTTGTAAATCCACTACTGGCAGCCCTCACCGTTAATATATTTGCTAATTATTTCTATTAATATATTTGCTAATTATTTCTATTAATATATTTGCTAATTATTTCTATTAATATATTTGCTAATTATTTCTAGGTTCTTTTTTCTTTTTTGCTTAAACAATAGAATTTTATTTTCTTGCAGTCTGAAGACTCGGAGTCCAAATCAGGGTGTCAGCAGGGTTGATTGCTCCTGAGGCCTCTCTCCTTGGTCTAATATTTTGTATACATTGCTTTTACATAGTAGAGATGATACTGAATGACATTTGTATACCTGGTTGGGTTTTTTAATATAGAAGCTTTTCCTCATGTCTGTTTGTCATATATGTCATGTATATCTTCATGAAGATCTAAATTTTTTAAATTTTAAATCTTTGATGTGCCTTCATTTTATGTCCCTCTCTCAAAAGGAAGAAATATGAGATAGGAGTTCTAGCTTTAATTATAAAAACAAGTTCACTATTTACTGTTTGCTGTCATTATTTACGGGACTTCTCTGGTGGCTTGGTGGTAAAGAATCCACCTCCTAGTGCAGGTGACGTGGGTTTGATCTCTGGTCCAGGAAGATCCCCGGGAGAAGAAAATGGCACCCCACTCCAGTATTCTTGCCTGGGAAATCCCATGGACAGAGGAGCCTGGTGGGCTACAGCCCATGGGGTTGCAAAAGAGTTGGACATGATTTAGTGGATAAAAAACAACAACAAATCATTATTTACATTTTTCTAAAGATACCAGTCAATACTATTAAGCAGGACATAAGGAATGAATTTGAGCCAGTTCTAGTGAGGTGGATGAAACTAGAGCCTGTTACACAGAGTGAAGTTAAGTCAGAAGGAGAAAAACAATATCATATATTAACGCATGTTCGTGGTATCTAGAAAAATGGTACTAATGAGCCTATTTGCAGGGCAGCAATAGAAATGCAGACATAGAGAACAGCAGGGGAAGGAGAGGGCNTTTGTAAGGCCTCCCCAGACAGTCATTTTGCTTTTTTGCATTTATTTTCCATGGGGGTGGTCCTGATCCCTGTCTCCTGTACAATGTCATGAACTTCATTCCATAGTTCATCAGGCACTCTATCTATCAGATGTAGTCCCTTAAATCTATTTCTCACTTCCACTGTATAATTATAAGGGATTTGATTTAGGTCATACCTGAATGGTCTAGCGGTTTTCCCTACTTTCTTCAATTTAAGTCTGAATTTGGCAATAAGGAGTTCCTTATCTGAGCCACAGTCAGCTCCTGGTCTTGTTTTTGTTGACTGAATAGAGCTTCTCCGTCTTTGGCTGCAAAGAATATAATCAATCTGATTCTGGTGTTGACCATCTGGTGATGTCCATGTGTAGAGTCTTCTCTTGTGTTGTTGGAAGAAGGTGTTTGCTATGACCAGTGCATTCTCTTTGCAATACTCTATCAGCCTTTGCCCTGCTTCATTCCATATTCCAAGGCCAAATTTGCCTGGATTTGGGCCTTGCACTCTCTATCAAACACACTGAATTTGTAATAAAAGGGGAGAAGAGATGTAAAGCCAAAAGAGAAGACAGGATGACAGTGCTGTTGGTGTTCACCCACTGAGTCATGTCCAGCTCTTTTCTGCACCCCGGGCTGCAGCAAGACAGGCTTCCATGTCCTTCACCATCTCCTGGAGTTTACTCAGACTCAGGTCCATTGAGTTGGTGATGCTGTCCAGCCATCTCATCCTCTGTCGCCCCCTTCTTCTCCTGCCCTTAATCCTTCCCAGCATCAGGGTCTTTTCCAGTGAGTCGGCTCTTCTCATCAGGTGGCCAAAGTATTGGAGCTTCAGCTTCATCATCAGTCCTTCCAATGACTATTCAGGGTTTATTTCCCCTTAGGATTGACTGGTTTGATCTCCTTTCAGTCCATGAGATAGGTGTGAACTAAATTTTACACCTATCTGCAGGTTGATTGCAGATGGATTAGTAGGAACTGTTTTAGCAAAGAAAGCTGCTGACTGACTTACAAAAGAGAAAGGTATCTGTTCATGCTGGGTCAGGCACTCTGAAACTAGGGGTGTGAGGAGAGCTGAAAACAGGATTTGGTGAAAGCCCTTATAAGGAACTGTTAGAGCCTGAGAACTTCTTCCCCACATAAAGCATCAAGGTCAAGTACTTCTTTCTCCATCCAGTTGAAGGCTGGAGCAACCAAACCGAAGACGTCTCAATTCAAGAATACCAGGTTCAGAGCAGAGATGAGACAACCTCGTGAAAACAAGGAAGTCAACCAGTGTCTTCAGGCTGTGTGTTGATACCTCATCCCCACTTCCCTTGCTTAGTTCTCAGAATGCTGCCTGACCAATGGATACTCCCCAAGCGTGAGTCTGGAGTATTACCTGGGGAAACTAAAGAAGCCCCTGAAAGAGTCCCTACGAATCTGACATTTAGGAGTTCTACTGTGAAATGACAGGTCTCAGCCTATTCATTCTACGATGGAGCTCAGTGTCAGCAAGCTCCATCCATTCAGAAAACCAGCTTTTTGACATCTTCCTCTAAATATGAATGGATATATTCCTGGATCACCAGCCATGTGGAAGAACTCCCTTGGCCAGAAACCAAGGGCCAGACAAAAAGTGTAAAGAAGCGGGGAGCTCAGAAGAAGCGGCGACAATCTAAGGATCAGAAAAAACTTCAAGAAGGCTCTCATTAATATCATCAGGGAAAACAGAGAAGACATTGGCTCCACTAAATAGGACTAGCCTGCCAGGCTAGATATATATGTGTATACACACACACAGATACATATGGAGAAGGAAATGGCAACCCACTCCAGTATTCTTGCCTGGAGAATCCCAGGGAGAGAGGAGCCTGACAGGCTACAGTCCAGGGATCACAAGAGTCGGACATAACTTAGCAACTAAACCAGTACCACCAGCACCACACGTACATATAAACATAAATACACACATATATGTGTTTTCTTCAGAGAACAAGAAGGAATTTTTGGAAATTAAAAATATAATAGCATAAACTAATATATATAACAGCATAAATTAAAAATTCAGTAGAAAAGCTGAAGATAGTTAAGGAAATGGCCCAGAAGAGGCAAAGAATTAGAAAATGAGAGAAAATCACAAGGAATTAGAGGCCTACTCCAGAAATGTAACATCTGAAAAATTGGACTTGCAGAGAAAAGGAATTAGAATGCGAATGGGCTTCTCAGCAACAATGCTGGAGTTGAAAATCAGTAGAGCAATAGCGCAGTGCTTTCAGAATTCTAAGGGAAAATTATCAAATCAAATTATTAATCAACTATGAGACCAGAATATAGATTTTTAGATAGGCAAGAGCTTATAAATTTTAACTCCCAGCTTTTCTCATAAAACTACTGGAAGATGTGTTTTACCCAAAAATAGGGATAAATCTAAAAAGGTGAAATTATAGGATCTGGAAAAAGCTACCCAACACAGAAAGGAAGTAAAGGGTATTCTCCAGATGATATTGAAGGTTAGTCCCAGGACAGTCATTTGTGCAGGAGAGGTAGATAGCAAACAGCTCAGATTGCAGTGTCAGAAATCTCCAGGAGGAATGCCTGCAAGAAAACGTTAAAAATAGAACTGATGAAACTGGTGTGTTAGATTACATTCAGCTGGAGAATTAGAGATGAATACTTCAGTCAAAGAAATAGTAATTAATACTTACAAACTCCAAGCAAACCAAGAACGATGTTAACTCCAAAAGAAACAAAATGTTGTATAAAAAAAGAATATGTAATAATAGCACAGCCTGTGGCTTGGCTGTGAACAATATTTATGTAGCATAAAAACATAAATACTGAATATTTTAAACTAGAATTGTTACTATTGGTTCAATTCAGTCGCTCATTTGTGTCCAACTCTTTGCAACCCTGCAGCACTCCAGGCCTCCCTGTCATCACCAATTCCCAGAGCTTGCTCAAACTCATGTCCATTGAGTCTGTGATGCCATCCAACCATCTCATCCTCTGTCATCCCCTTCTCCTGCCTTCAATCTTTCCCAGCATCAGAGTCTTTTCCAATGAGTCAGGTCTTTGCATCAGGTGGCCAAAGTATTGGAGTTTCAGCTTCAGCATCAGTCCCTCCAATGAATATTCAGGACTGATTTCCTTTAGGATGGACTAGTTGGATCTCCTTGCAGTCCAAGGGACTCTCTAGAGTCTTCTCCTCATTAATATATTAGAAAGGTGGAGGGATGGAAAAATGTGTGTGGGTGGTAAAAAAGATAATCTCCCATCTTCAACTAAGAATCCGAAGACAATATCAAAGATTTAAAACTCGAGAAATAGCAGCATAAGCATATTATTAAGAAATGAAAAGTGAAGAACCGAAGACTCACTGCGTTTAAGTGGAGTTGGTTACAAGAGTTGCTGCTGTAGTTTGGTTTGGAATCACTTGAGTTTGAAAAGCCAGTGAACCTTTCAAATGAACTTGTTCAGCAGGGAGTCAAGACTGATGAAGAGATGAGAAGTGGGAATATAATCCGAATTTAAAATCTGTGAATGATGAGATCACCGAGGAATGACAATATAGGGAGCGAGAAAGGTAAGGACCTTGGGGAATGTGGATATTTAAAGGGTGAGAGAAGGAACAAGAGTCAGGGAAGAAGCAGAATGCAGGAAGAAAAATGGCATAGAATACCACTGTGTGAGCCAAAGGAGGAGAGTTTCAAGTATTGGGGGGACAGCAGTACCAGTGGTCACAGGCGAAGAACTAAGAAAAGTGTCCTTTGAATCCATGGTGATTGGGAGCTCATCCATAACTTTCAAGAGAACAGTTTTGATGTGATAGAAGCGACATTGAAGGGGCTACTGAGTGAGTGAATGAGTAGTCAGGAAGAGGATAATGAATATAGCACACTCTTCTGAGAAATTTGGCTTTGACAAGCGAAAGGAGAAGCAAGTCGCTTTAGTAAGTAAACTATGAAAGATTTTTAAATTAAGGGACCACTCAAACATGTGTGGGTAGATAGCAAAAAGTTAATGGAGAAGGTAAGATGAAAGATGCAAGGTGGATAACTGGCAGAGCAGGGTCCCAGAGAGACTGAGAGAACGTGGACTCGGGAACACAGGTGGAGAGTGAGAGAGAGAGGGAAGGAAGAGGTGAGGGTACGTGAAGACACGGGGAGATTTAAGGTATGGAGGAAGGAAATTGAAAGATTAAATTAGATGGCTTCAATCTTCTCAATAAAATAGGTTGTCTGCTGAGAGTGGAGGGGTGGGGGCAAAGGGTTAGTTTCGAAATTTGAGAATGGAAAATGTCTGGGGCAGCTGCTGTAAGGAATGCAATACAAAGTTCAAAGGAGATGACTGAAAGGATTACCCCGTAGCTGTGAGCATCCGGTCGAGGTTGGATTGTATGAATTTGTAATAAAGCCAATCAGTATGGTTTCTGGACTTCCTCCAAGAACACTATATCTCCAAAAATTGTATAGGTCATCATCTTGGCTAGGGAAGGGCTTCCTATGAGTGTCTTAGGAGACATGCTGCTGCTGCTACTGCTGCTAAGTCACTTCAGTCATGTCCAACTCTGCGACCCCATAGACGGCAGCCCACTAGGCTCCGCCGTCTCTGGGATTCTCCAGGCAAGAACACTGGAGTGAGTTGCCATTTCCTTCTCCAATGCATGAAAGTGAAATCACTCAGTCGCGTCCGACGCTGTGCGACCCCATGGACTGCAGCCGACCAGGCTCCTTCATCCATGGGATTTTCCAGGCAAGAGTACTGGAGTGGGATGCCATTGCCTTCTCTGCTTAGGAGACATCCCAGGGTTCAAAAGCTTCAGAAAAATCCTTGCTCAAGAAGAGTTACTGCTCAGGAGTACCAAAGAGTAGGTTTGCTTGTGGGTCATGCAGGGGTCTTCTGGAGAGAATCATGGGCAACAAAAAGCAAGATATTCAAGAGACTTAAGAGAGACAGAGCAGCTTGGTATCGAAAAGATCTGTAGCTGCATGGATATCTAGACACAAATCTGAGGGTGGGAGCATGCTGGAGAACATCTGGAGTCAGATGAAAGAAGAAAGTGACATCATGTGAGATTACACTGTAGGCTACCTAGCCAGATGGAAGAACTAGATAAAGCATTCTTGATGCATATCATAAAACTGGCCTGAGTCAGGAGAGCATGGCAACAGGGATTTCAAACATCAAGGCATAAGTTCCAAGCCACATTCAGCCAATAAGCAATATACTTGATTAATTCTTTTTATCTCCTGTTTATGTTTTTCTGATCATTAAAGAAACACTTGCCTATTCTAGAAATGTAGTAATACAGCGAAGTATAATGAAGCAGAAAAACGATCACTTGTAAATCCACTACTGGCAGCCCTCACCGTTAATATATTTGCTAATTATTTCTATTAATATATTTGCTAATTATTTCTATTAATATATTTGCTAATTATTTCTATTAATATATTTGCTAATTATTTCTAGGTTCTTTTTTCTTTTTTGCTTAAACAATAGAATTTTATTTTCTTGCAGTCTGAAGACTCGGAGTCCAAATCAGGGTGTCAGCAGGGTTGATTGCTCCTGAGGCCTCTCTCCTTGGTCTAATATTTTGTATACATTGCTTTTACATAGTAGAGATGATACTGAATGACATTTGTATACCTGGTTGGGTTTTTTAATATAGAAGCTTTTCCTCATGTCTGTTTGTCATATATGTCATGTATATCTTCATGAAGATCTAAATTTTTTAAATTTTAAATCTTTGATGTGCCTTCATTTTATGTCCCTCTCTCAAAAGGAAGAAATATGAGATAGGAGTTCTAGCTTTAATTATAAAAACAAGTTCACTATTTACTGTTTGCTGTCATTATTTACGGGACTTCTCTGGTGGCTTGGTGGTAAAGAATCCACCTCCTAGTGCAGGTGACGTGGGTTTGATCTCTGGTCCAGGAAGATCCCCGGGAGAAGAAAATGGCACCCCACTCCAGTATTCTTGCCTGGGAAATCCCATGGACAGAGGAGCCTGGTGGGCTACAGCCCATGGGGTTGCAAAAGAGTTGGACATGATTTAGTGGATAAAAAACAACAACAAATCATTATTTACATTTTTCTAAAGATACCAGTCAATACTATTAAGCAGGACATAAGGAATGAATTTGAGCCAGTTCTAGTGAGGTGGATGAAACTAGAGCCTGTTACACAGAGTGAAGTTAAGTCAGAAGGAGAAAAACAATATCATATATTAACGCATGTTCGTGGTATCTAGAAAAATGGTACTAATGAGCCTATTTGCAGGGCAGCAATAGAAATGCAGACATAGAGAACAGCAGGGGAAGGAGAGGGCAGGATGAATTGAGAGAGGAGCATTGAAACGTATGTATTACCATGTATGTAAAACAGATTGTTGTTGTTCAGCCCCCAGGTTGGTCCAACTCTTTGCGGTCCCATGGACTGCAGCACACCGGGCTTCCTGGTCCTTCACTACTTCCTGGAGTTTGCTCAAACTCATGTACATTGAGTCG
>SJYW01044458.1:676293-687132 GCA_006410735.1 Raphicerus campestris | reverse complement strand
ACATCTTCAAAAAAAAAATACTATTAGGCAGGAGAAAGAAATAAAAGACATAAAAATTTTAAAGAAGGAAAAATTACATTAATTGCAGGCAATACAGTTACTTACTTGGAAAGCCAAAGACAATCAAACTGAAATCTATTATAAACATTATGAAAGGGACTTCCCTGGTGATCCAGTGGTTTAGAACTGCCTTCTGACACAGGGGACACAGGTTCATACACACTTGGTCAGAGAACTAAGATCCCACATATCCTGGGAGAGCTAAACCCAAGCACTGCAGCTCTGAGCCCACATACTGCAGTGAAGGTCCTGTGTGCCCAGCTAAGATCTGATGCAGCCAAAGAAACGGACAAACCAAAAAAATTTGTGAAGATTCAGCAAGATAGCTGGACAAAATATACTAAAACCAACCATTTATTTAAAAAATCATAGCCTTTATATAGTCAAACAAGAAGAAAAGTCCCTTCCTGTAGCAAAAGAAGATAAAATACCTAGGAATAAACCAACAAGAATATGCAAGAACTGTATGAAAGAAGCCTTAAAGCCCCACTGAAGATCTCAGAAGAAAACTTGGGCATATAGAAAGGCATACTCTGCTCTTAAAAAGAAAGACTTAACCATCATAAAGCTGTCAGTTCAGTTCAGTTCAGTCGCTCAGTCATGTCCGACTCTTTGCAGACATGAATCGCAGCACGCCAGGCCTCCCTGTCCATCACCAACTCCCGGAGTTCACTCAGACTCACATCCATCGAGTCAGTGATGCCATCCAGCCATCTCATCCTCTGTCGTCCCCTTCTCCTCCTGTCCCCAATCCCTCCCAACATCAGAGTCTTTTTCCAATGAGTCAACTCTTCGCATGAGGTGGCCAAAGTACTGGATTTTCAACTTCAGCATCATTCCTTCCAAAGAAATCCCGAGGCTGATCTCCTTTGGCATGGACTGGTTGGATCTCCTTGCAGTCCAAGGGACTCTCAAGAGTCTTCTCCAACACCACAATTCAAAAGCATCAATTCTTCGGCGCTCAGCCTTCTTCACAGTCCAACTCTCGCATCCATACATGACTACTGGAAAAAGCATAGCCTTGACTAGACGAAACTTAGTCTGCAAAGTAATGTCTCTGCTTTTGAATATGCTATCTAGGTTGGTCATAACTTTTCTTCCAAGGAGTAAACATCTTTTAATTTCAGGGCTGCAGTCACCATCTGCAGTCATTTTGGAGCCCCCCAAAATAAAGTCTGACACTGTTTCCGCTGTTTTCCCATCTATTTCCCATGAAGTGATAGGACCGGATGCCATGATCTTCGTTTTCTGAATGTTGAGCTTTAAGCCAACTTTTTTACTCTCCCATAAAGCTGTCAGTTCTCCCTAATTTAATTTATAATTACCATGATCTCAGAAGAATACCAAGAGGATTTAATTTTGCTTGCTTATGTTTTGTGAGACATGCTAATTGTAAAGCTTATACAGGAAAACTAAATAGGCTCGTATAACCAGGAATATCTTGAGAAAGAAAAAAAAATAATAGAGTAGTAGCTCCTTCCAGATATTAGAAGCTATTCTAAGGCTGTAATAATTCTACTAATAATAACTAAGGCAAAATACTGTGTGCCAGGTACTGTTTTAAGCACTTTTGAGATAATTCATTTAATCCTCACGACAGCCCAAGGAGATTAACTTGCTCAAGCTCACAGAGTTAATGAGTGGCAGAGGCTGAATTTAAACTCGGGGTACTCTGGCTCCAGTGTATATCTTCTTCATGATTATGCCATAGAAACATTCATTACCAGAACATGAATAGGTGAGTGAAAGATCAGTGAACCAGATTGAGAAGTCCAGAAACTGACCCAAATATGAAATGGAGTTAACCTGTGTTGGAGAAGGGAGGACATTTAAAATCAATGAGCATAATTGTTTGCCATCTTTTAAAAAATGAAGTTGGATTCCTTCCTCACACCTTACATGAAAATAAATTTACAGATGGATCAAAAATGCCAGTGTGAAAAAATGAAACCACGGGGCTTCCCTGGTGGCTCAGTGGTGAAGCGTCCACCTGCCAACGCATGAGACATGGGTTCAATCCCTGATCTGGGAAGACCCCACGTGCCTCAGAGCAATTAGGCGCATGCGCCACAACTATTAACTCTGTGCTGTAGATAGAGCCTGGGAGCTGCAACTGCCGAGCTCAAGTGCCGCAGCTGCTGAAACCCGTGCGCCCAAAGCCTGTGCTCTTCAGCAAGGGAAGCCACCCCAGTGAGAAGCCAGCGCACCTGCAAGGAGAGAGCACCCCTGCTCTCCACAACTCGAGAGAGGCGCTGGCAGCAGTGGGGGTCCAGTGCAGCCCAAGTAAGTGAGTTTAAAGTTTTTAAGTTAAAAGGAATATAACTCCATTTTTAAAAGATTGAATCTATAAACATGCTCAAACAAACCACAGGAAAATACTTTTATAGTTTAATAGAAGGAAAAGCCTTTCTTAATATGACTGACCAAAAAAAACATCAAAGCCATGAAAGATTGGTATATTTCATTAGATTTTAAAAGGTAGAAAATCTGCTTGGCCAAAAAATTCTGTAAATAAGATAAAAGATTAACAACAAACAGGGAGAAGTATTTTTAACATATCACAAGTGAGGGGCTAATTTCCTTACGTACAGAGTTCCTGAAAATCAATAATAAAAGTTCTAAAAATTCAGTAGAATATTAAATGAAGAAAACAAAATTCACAGCAAATAGTATAAGTGATTCTTTAAAAAATATTTAATAATAGCTTGATTGAAATATAACTCACATGCCATACAATCATCTTATTTAAAGCATGCAATTCAGTGGGTTTTAGTATATTCACTGAGTGTGCAGCGAGTACCACAGTCAGTTTTAGAGTATTTTCATCGCCCACTCACCCTCAAAAGAAACCGTACTCAGAAGTAACTCTAATTACTAATTACCCCTACTTCCACCAGCCACCGACCTACTTCCAGCCCTAGGCAACCACTAGTCTGCTTTCTGTCTCTCTGGGTTTGCCTGTTCTGGCATTTCATATAGAAGGACCCATACGGCACGTGAACTTCTGTGTCTGGTTTATTTCACTCAGAATTTTCAGGGTTCATCCATGTTGTTTCATGTATCACATCCGTACTTTAGTTCTTTTTTTATGGCCAAATCGTACTTCATTGTATGGGTATACAGTGGATATTTATCTGCGCATCCATTGGCAGACATTTGGGTTGTTTCTGTGTTTTTGGCCATTATGAATAATACTGCTGTGGATATTTGTGTGGAAGCTTTTGTGTGAACATAGCTTTCACTGGGCTTCCCAGTCGGCACTCGTGGTAAAGAACCCTCCTGCCAATGCAGGAGACGTAAGAAAGGTGGGTCAGGAAAATCCCCTGCAGGAGGGCATGGCAACCCACTCCAGTATTCTTGCCTGGAGAATCCCATGCACAGAAGAGTCTGGCGGGCTGCAGTCCACAGGGTCACAGAGTTGGACGCCGCTGAAGCGGCTGAGCACGCAAACACACACGACTTCTTTTCTCTTAGATGTATAGCTGGCGGCAGGATGCTGGATCATATGATAACCCTACGTTTCACTTTCTGAGGAACTGTTTGCCTGCCTGTGCGTGCACGCTAAGTCACTGCAATTGTGTCCAACTGCTTGCAACTCTATAGACTGTAGCCCGCCAGGCTCCTCTGTGCATGGGATTCTCCAGGCAAGAATACTGGAGTGGGTTGCCATGCCCTCCTCCAGGGGATTTTCCTAACCCAGGGATCAAACCCATGTCTCCTGTGGCTCCTGCATTGAAGGTAGATTCTTTACTGCTTAGCCACCAGCAAGACTGCCTGCCTACTAAAGTGTCTGCACCATTTTACATTCCCACCAATGTATGAGAGTTACCATTTCTCCACATTCATGCCAACACTTGTCTTAAAAAAAAAAAAAAATATATATATATATATATATATAGTTGATATAGTTGATGGACTATATTATGTTAGTTTTTGGAATACTACATAGCGATTTGACGCTTGCATCCATTATGAAGTAATCATCATGGTAAGTCTGATATACATTTGGCCCCATACAAAGTTATTATGCTGTTACTGACCTTATGCTGTATGTTACATCCTTGTGGCTTATTTATTTTACAACTGGAAGTTTGTACCTCTTAATCCACTTCACCTCTTTTGTCCCCCCACCTATTTGTTCTCTGTGTCTATGAGACTTTTCATTCTGTTTTTTAGATTCCAAGTATAAGTGATATCACATAGTATTTGTCTTTCTCTGTCTAATTTATTTCACTTAGTGTAAAACCCTCTAGATTCATCAGTGTTGTTTCAGATGGCAAGATTTCTTTTTTATGGCTGAGTAATATTCCATTACATATATGTATACCACACCTTCTTTATCCATTCATCTATCAATGGGCACAGGTTGCCTCCATACCTTGTCTATTGTAAATAATGCTGCAGTGAACACATATATTGCTGTGCAGATATGTTTTTGAAATAGTATTTTTGTTTTCTTTGGGTAAATATCTAGAAGTAATTCATGGATCATATGTTAGTACTGTTTGTAATTTTTTAAGGAACCTCCATACTGTTTTTCATAGTGGCTGCACCAATATACAGTTGCACCAATAGTGCACAAGGGTTCCCTTTTTTCCACATCTTTGTTGTCTTTTTTGATGATAGCCATCCTGACAGGTGTGAGGTGATATCTCATGTGGTTTTTATTTACATTTCTCTGATGATTAGTGATGCTGCACATTTTCATCTGTCTGTTGGCCATCTATGTCTTCTTTGGAAAAATGTCTGCGTCTTCTGCCCCTTTTAAGTTGGATTATTTGGTGTTTTGCTATTGAGTTGTTTGAGTTCCCCATACATATTGAATATTAACCCCCTATCAGATACATGACTCACAGATACCGTCTCCCTTTCTTGGGTTGCCTTTTCTTTCTTCTTCTTCTTTTTTGTCCGTGCTTTGTGGCGCGCAGCATCTTAACTCCACTATCAGGAATCAGACTTGTGCGTCCTGCAGTGGAAGCAGAGTCCTAATCGCCAGGCTAACAGGGAGTTCTGCTTTTTCACTTTATTAGTTGTTTCTTTTGCTGTGCAGAAGCTTTTTAGTTTGATATCTCTCTTGTTTATTTTTGCTTTTGTTGCATATGCTTTTGGTGTCATATATCCAGAAAAATTGGTGCCAAGATCAATATCAAGGATATTTTCCCTTATGCTTTCTTCTAGGAGAAGAAGAAAGTTTGAGGTCTTACATTAGCCTTTAAACCACTGTGAGTTATTTTTGTGTGTGTGGTTTAAAATAGAGGTCTGATTTAATTATTTTGCACGTGAGTGTCCAGTTTTCCCAGCACCATTTATTGAAGAGACTCTTCTTTCTTAGCCATCGTGCCAAATGTGAGCTGGCCGTGCGCGTGGGCTCCTTCCCGGGCTCCCGAGTCTGGCCCGCTGCTCTGTGTGTCTGTTTGGATGCCCGCGCCCCGTACCGTCTTGGTTGCTTTGGCTTCGTCATACTGTTTGAAGTCAAGATGTATCATGCCTCCTGCTTTATTCCTCCTTCTCAGAATTGCTTTAGTTCTTCAGGGTCTTTTGTGGTTTCATATGAGTTTTAAGATTTTTTTTCTATTTTTTTCTGTAAAAAATGTGATTGGAATTTTGACAGGGATTACACTGAATCTATATATGGCTCCGGGTACTATGAGCATTTTTTTTTTCCCTTTGAGAAATTGTTTTTTGTTCCAACAAGTAACTTCAATAAAATACAATAACTTAAGATTGAATACATGGGTAGACCTTTTTCATTATGAGGAAATATTAAAAATATGGTCTTTTCCCTTAAGATTATTGATTCTTGCAGTTGGTGAGCAAGGATATCTTTGCATTTGTTTGTGTCCTCAATCTCTTTGATCAAACTCTTGTAGCTTTTGGTGTACCTATCTTTCACTTCCTTGGGTGAATTACTTCCTAGGAGCTTTACTGTTTTGGATGCTATTGTGAATGGGATTGCTTTCTTAATTTCTTTTTCAGGTGGTTTGTTGTTAGTGTATTAAAATGCAACTGATTTTTGTATGCTGGTTTTGTGTCCCATAACTTTCCTGGATTTGATTTATTAGTTCTAACAGTTTAGGGATTGATTGGAATTTTTAAGATTTTCTATATATAAGATCGTATCATCTACAAACAGAGACAGTTTTACTTCCACCTTTCTGATACGGATGCTTTTTATTTCTTTTTCTTGCCCAATTGCTCTGGTTAAAAATTGCAGTACTCTGTTGAACAGGGATGGTGAGAATAGGCACCCTTGTCTTGTTCCTGATCTTTAGAGGGAGAGCTTTCAACCTTTCACCACTGAATATGGTGTAAGCAGTGGACTTGTCCTATACAGTCTTTATTTTGTTGAGTTACTTTCCTTCTATATACAATTTGTTCNTAGGCACCCTTGTCTTGTTCCTGATCTTTAGAGGGAGAGCTTTCAACCTTTCCCCACTGAATATGGTGTAAGCAGTGGACTTGTCCTATACAGTCTTTATTTTGTTGAGGTACTTTCCTTCTATATCCAATTTGTTCAGAGTTTTTAATCATGAAGAGAAGATGAATTTTGTGGATATATGCTTTTATTTCTCTTGGGTAAATATCTAAGGGTAAAATCGCTGACAAACTGTTTTCCAAATTGGCTGTACTCTTTTATGCTCCTATCAGCAATGTCTGAAAATTTCAGTTATTACACATCCTTGCTAATATTTGGTATTGTCAGTCTTTTTTCCCCCCAACTTTGAGATATAATTGACGTATAACATTCTGTAGGTCTAACGTGTACTATGCAATGATTTGATATATGTATATATTGTGAAATGATTACCACAATACAGTCATTTTTTAAAATATGGACTGTTTCACCAGCTTGTATGTCTTCCTTGCACAGGGACCATGCTTATCTCTCTGTGTGCTCTTTCGCTCAGTTGTATCCAAGTCTTTGTGACCCCAGGGATGTAGCCAGCCAGGCTCCTCTGTCCATGGAATTTTCCAGGCAAGAATACTGGAATGGGTTGCCATTTCCTACTCTAGAGAATCTTCCTGACTCACGGATCAAACCCATGTCTCTTGTGCCTCCTGCACTGGCAGGTGGGAAGCTCCAGTTGGCTCAGTGTTGTAAAGAATCTGTATTGTGCCAGTTTTAATATATGTTCTTCTGAAGCAAGCAGTCATTTTTTTTAACTTCTTTATATTGGAGTATAGTCAATTAGCAATGCTGTGATAGTTTCAGGTGGACAGCAAAGGACTCAGCCCTATGTATACATATAGCCATTCTTCCCCAAACTCCCCTCGCATTCAGGCAAGCATAGTCTTTAATTTCAGCCTTTCTAATGGGTCTGAAGTAGCCTTTCTAGTATCTCATTGTGGTTTTGATTTGCATTTTCCTGATGTCTAATGATGTTGAACACTTTTTTATTGTTTATTGGCCATTTCCTCTGTGAAATGCCTCTTCACATCTTTCGCATATTTTTTATTGGGTTATTTATTATAAACATTAAAACAGTTCTTTATATATTCTGGTTGCCAGTCAGATGTATGTATTATGAGTCTCTCTCACTCTTTGGCTTATTTATTTCCTTAATGAAGTCTTTTAAACAGCAGAAGTTTGAAGTCTGTTTTCTGAATTTTTTCTTTNTTTCTTCCAAGGAGAAAGCATCTTTTAATTTCATGGCTGCAGTCACCATCTGCAGTGACTTTGGAGCCCAAAAATAAAGTCTGACACTGTTTCCCCATCTACTTAAACGGATTCAAATACTTCCGTGCAGAGTCTGGTTTTGAGTGCGCCCTTGAAGAGCCCAGGGGAGTGTGCAGTTAGTCATGCAAACTGCTGTGCCTGGGATGGGTAAGGAACAAGGCCCTACTGAACAGAGCAGGGAGCTGCTGTTGCTGTTTAGCAGCGGAGTCGCGTCCGACTCTTTCAGACCCCATGGACTGTGGCCTGCTGGGCTCCTCTGTCCATGGAATTTCNCTGTGCCTGGGATGGGTAAGGAACAAGGCCCTACTGAACAGAGCAGGGAGCTGCTGTTGCTGTTTAGCAGCGGAGTCGCGTCCGACTCTTTCAGACCCCATGGACTGTGGCCTGCTGGGCTCCTCTGTCCATGGAATTTCCCAGGGAAGATACTGGAGCGGGTTGCCACTTCCTTCTACAATAGGAAACTATATTCTTGGATAAATCACAGAGGAAAAGGATGTGAAAGAAGATATACGTGTGTGTATAGCTGAGTCACTTTGCTGAGATTAGCACAATGTTGTAAATCCATTATGCTTCAATTTAAAAATAAATTATAAATAAATAAACAAATTTGAGTCAGGTCCAGCCTCTGAGAAAGGCTTTGAGGGCTCTGTCCCCGAAGACCCCTCCCCACCTGCCCACTCTCCAGGCCTCAGCCTGGCCCCGGGGAGGGGTCTGCCCTCACCAGCTCCCTTCTGAGGATGTCTTGTGGGTCTTGTTTACCCTGGTCCAGCTCCGTCCCTTCCTCGGGAATCCCTTCCACGGTCCCGGCTATGGACGGCAGCCCCTCCTTGAGGCCCCCACCTGCTCGTCCTCAGGCAGCCCCCGTGGTCTGCAGCCGTCTCTCGAGCCACGTGTGTACTGCCCACCCCATCGTCCCCATCCTCAGATGGGGCCCTGCAGGAAGGCCTGGCCCACCAGGCTGGGCACACAGTTGGATATCAGTAGCCTGTGGATTTGCGCCTACTGTCCGAAGGCTGACCTGGTGTGTGTCCCGGGATCTGAGCTTGCGTGGACTCTTCTCTCCACTAGAGAACCTGGGCAGAGCACTGGCTGAACTCCAGGGGAACGTCTTTCTGAAGGACTCAAAGCTCATGAGCTTAAAACCAAGCTTCAGGCCCTCACGAGCTGTGTCAGCCAGGGGCCTGGGAAGAACTCTTCTCCTGGGGGCTGGGAGGCGGTGGTCGTGGAAGGGAGGAACATTCCTGCTTCAAGGGACCAGGTGGCAGACGGCCAGAACCACAGTCAGGGTAGTGTGGGGGGCAGTGAGAGAGCATGCAGGATGCCCTGAAAGTGTTACAAGGGAGGCTTTTAAAGATAGTAATTTGGAAACACCAGTACAATTTATAATTCTGTGGGAAGTAAAAATGACTGAAATTGATTCAAGGTGAAGGAACTTTGAGGGACTCGTATTGATGAATGGAATTTAAAAATCAAAGAGTCATTTCCATAGCAGTTTCTAGGGCAAAGTGAATTTATTGGCGAACGCTATCAGAATTTCGAGAAGCAGTTTCTTTCAATACCTTATAAATCACAAGAGAGCTAAAACGAAGAAAAAAACGAAAAACAGACGAGCTGCTCAATTCAGCTCACAGTAACAGAAATCCAGGTGCGGAAATGAGGCAAAGGCGGCAGGACTGCCGCAAGCGTGAATTCACTGCCGCTTATGCGGAGGGCACGGCCACCCACTCCAGTGTTCTCGCCTGGAGAATCCCGTGGACAGAGGAGCCTGGCGGGCTGCAGTCCGTGGGGCTGCACCGAGTCAGACACAGTTGAAGCAGCTTAGCATGCACGTGAGAGACAGCGCTAAACTGTCAGGAGTTCGCAAGCCAGTCGGGGAAAATGACCATTATTAAAAATCAAATTATGTAAACTTGAAGTAAATTACGTTTAAGAGGAAATCCTGCAAACCTCTCGCTTCTTAATCACTTTGCCATCATGTATGCGCTCGTGTAGTGGACACTCTTCCTGGGGTGACCACTGTGACCCCCCACAACTGTATTCTGCGTCACTGCTGACCGCGTGAGGTCAGCCTCCATCCCAGGAACTGTGTTTATACCACAGTCCCTGGCTAAGCTGCAAATAAGGCTCCGGTTTACCATTTTGTGTGACTGATCATCTAGACTGGTAAGTGACGGAGAAAAAGTTAAAAATGCGTATAAACTTACAAGTGTGCCAGGTCTTTAGCCGTTCTATTGTGAGCGGCCCAGAAAGGGGAGGCGAGATCCTTCCCGTCTGTGAGAACTCTTACCCGCGAAGGTCTGCTCACAAGGCTGGCAGGAGAGTGAGCTTCCAACACAGATCAGCGTTGAAGCCCATGGCCCGTTGCAACCAGATGTTGGCTGCAGAGTCAAGGGTTTAGCAAATCCCATAAAGCAACCTGAGAGTCGATTGCTTATGTGACGCTCACACCAAAGAGTACTGCGTATTTTATTATTTATCCTAAAGCTGTTGTTCAGTCACAGGCTGTGCCCTCACGGACTTCAGCACGCCACGCTTCCGTGTTCCCTGCCGCCTCCAGAAGTTTCCTCAAGTTCATGCCCATCGGTATGTACACATGTGCACGCGTCCAACCTTTCAGAGAGTTAGGTATTGGACAGCACGTAATTGCATGCAACGCTACAAGTAAATCAAATTCCACCCAAATCAAAATTGATTTATCAAAGAAAAGTAAAGTGGCTCACTTAACAATGTGTATAAGTCAGATCATTATGTTGTATATAAACTTAAGCAGTGCTGTGTGCCAATTACGTCTCAATAAAACTGGAAGAAAAAACAAAAGAATTGAAATTAATTCTTAAAAAGAAAAAGCGAGAGGTTTAATTGGGTAATGTATCTGTTAATATGCAATGTCACATTAATAGGTTAAGGAAGGCCTATCATCACCCAAGTGGATGTCGGAGTGCTGGCACTCACTGACATTGTTACGTATTAATTATGGATAATAATAACATGTTAATAGTAGTAATTAGCAATATTCAATTAGCATACATCACTAATTCTAAAGCACTATTGAAGAGCATGTGTTTAACCTGATAAGGAGTATTTGCCTCAACCAGGCCATC
>SJYW01044458.1:650640-669390 GCA_006410735.1 Raphicerus campestris | reverse complement strand
TTGAATATGCTATCTAGGTTGGTCATAACTTTCCTTCCAAGGAGTAAACATCTTTTAATTTCATGGCTGCAGTCACCATCTGCAGTGATTTGGGAGCCCCCCAAAATAAAGTCTGACACTGTTTCCCCATCTATTTCCCATGAAGTGATGGGACCAGATGCTTACAAATCATTAAAAGCAGACCTGCCAGATTGATGTAATATATGTTTTAGCCCTATCCAACAGAAAAAAAAGAATCTCCATAAAACTAATCTTTGAGTCATGGAGAATTTTTTCTTTTCCGATTTTAATGTTTTGGAGTACTTCAGCACCTTTTCACTGCCTGCCATACACAAATCTCCTGTGTCTTCCTTGAGCCAAAGATGAAGCTGGTGTCGCCTCTAGTAGCTCTGTATTCCTAGTCCTTTTCAAATATGTTGTTATTCACCCACTTTAGCCGTTGCAGAGCAACTCCCGAGGACCAGTGTCTTAGGAAACCAGAAATCACAGAGTAGAAGAGCAGCAGGGGTGCGGACATCGAGGGAGCCGTTGCAGACCTGAATTTCTTGCATCTCTGTGGCCTCAGTTTAGAATAAATGCAGACGGACAGAGGCCGAGCTGTCTCTGGTGTGCCCCCTGGTTAAGCTGAAAACTGTATAAAAACTAAAGGATACGCTACTTCCTGTTACTCACAGAGAGAGAAACATGAGAGGACCAGACTAACAAGAAGAAAGGAAACGGCATTTGTTGAGCACCTCCAGGGAGGCGGCGTTGTGACAGGCGCTTCCCAAAGTTAAAATGTCTACAGCACCACATTTGATCCTCATCACGGTCTACAAGGCACTGTCTCTGTGTTACAGACAAGAGAACTGAAGCTCACAACTAATTTGTTCAAGGCCACGCGATAGGATTTGGAGAAGAGATTCTAAACCTTCTCTGTGGCTTCAGAGTTATGCCCTTTCCACTAACTCATTCTTCCTGCTCCTCTGACCAGTCCTCCTCAGTATCTTTAGAAAGTTACTCTCCTCTGTCTTAAATGTTGCTGGGTCCCACAATTCCATTCTTGACTCGTTACATTTCTCACTGAGCGTGGTTACTGAGCAGTCCTGTCTCCTTTGACTTCCCCTACTATCTTGGGCAGATGACTTCTAAATCTGTCTGTCTAGCCCTGAACTCCCCCTGAGCCTCAGACCCACACATGCAGTGTGCTGCCAGCCTCAGACACTGCTACTTACACGTATGTCTGACAGTCACGTGTTTCTGCATGTCAGAAGCAGAACTCCTCACCCTCACCCTTGAATCTGCCTCTCTTGGGCTCCCCAAAGTTACACTCTTACCATTCTAGATTCTTCTTTCCCCCCTCACCGCTCACGTGCAGTCAGCTAGAGCCCCACTGTTCTCCCTTCCAAATAGTTCTTAAATTCCTGATCTCTCTTCTTGATTCCGGTGATCATTGCTGCAGTCCGTGCTTGAACCTTTGAAATTTTGCTCCCTTTACAGCTGAGTGATCTGTATGCAAAGAAAATCTGACTGCACTGCTCTTCTTTTACTTGAAAGCATTTAAAGATGCCCCCACCATCTAAGAGCCCAGTCATTGCAAAAGACCCTGACACTGGGAAAAAGAGGGCAAGAGGAGAAGGGGCCGACAGAGGATAAGATGGTTGGATGGCACCACTGACTCAATGGACATGAGTTTGGGCAAGCTCCGGGAGATGATGATGGACAGGGAGGCCTGGCGTGCTGCAGTCCATGGGGTCACAAAGAGTCGGTCACAACTTAGCAACTGCAAACCATGAATGAAGCCCACAAGACTTTCTGTGACCTGATCTCTGCCTCCCTCTTCAGCCTCGTTTCTAGCAACTCCTTACCTGAAAATCTACTCTCCAGTTATACTGAATGCAAGTACTGATAGTCCCCCCTCATCTCACGTGTTGTTTCCCACCAGGATGCCTTAACTGAGGCACTGCCTGCACCCTGCCACCTCGTCTTTCCTCCTGGATAAACTCCCACTCCGGTGCTCATCGCCGATAGCACGTCCTCTCGAATCCTGCCCTCAGCTGTCCTCTGCCACAACCCACCAAGGAGGCTAAACCCTTTCCTCCCTGTCAGTTGCATCATCAACATGTTTCAAAATCAGTTGTTTGTCTTGTCCATTAGACTTGAAGTTCTCAGGGTACAGAGATCATAACGTACTGAATTTTGTAATTCCAAGGCCTACCCTGGTATAGAGAGGGCTCTTAATAACTGTTTAGCCCTAGTTAAACAACAGCATGGGTGGGTGCTCAGTCATGTCAGTCGTGTCCAACTCTTTGCGACCTCATGGACTGGGACACACCAGGCTCCTCTGTCCATGGGATTCCCCAGGCAAGAATACCAGAGTAGATTGCCATTTCCTTCTTCAGGGGGATCTTCCCGACCCAGGGATCACACCCTCGTCTCATGTCTCTTGCATTGGCTGGAGAGTTCTTTATCATTAGCACCACCTGGGAAGCCCAAAACAACAGCATACTATCTCTCAAATGTGACATATTGGAGGCTCAAATCATATCCTTCTCCATGAAAAATAAGCCTGACAACTATTAAAACACAAGAACATCAACCATTTTAAAAAACCCACCTGATTTAAAACTTGGCAAAGGATTTAATAGATATTTCTCCAAAGAAGATGATGAAAGAAGATATGCAAATGATCAGTAAGCCGTTGAGTGAAATGAAAAGACATTCCATGTAACTCATCATTAGGGAAATGAAAACCAAAAAATCCAGTAAGAGGGCTCCTGTTACAAAAGCGAAGAACGCATGTTGGCACGGATGTGGAGAAACTGGCACCAGAACGCTTGTACACTGTTGGAGGGGATGTACGGGGAGCCGCCGCTGTGTACAACAGTACAGTGGCTCCTCAGAAAATCAAAAACAGGCCCACCACCTCTGGGTGCGTAGCCAAAAGAACCGAAAGCAGACTCTCAAAGAGACACTTGTACTCCCACGTCCTTAGCAGCTAAAACATGGAAGTAACCAAAGTGTCTATCAGCGGGTAAGCCACAGTAGTGCATACACGTAGCAAAGCATTACTTGCCTTGAAAGGAAGGACATTCTGACATGTGCTACAGCGCAGGTGAACCTTGAGGACGCCACGCTGGATGAAATGAACAAGCCACGAAAACACAAGCACCACGCGTGGGAGGCACTTAGCGGAGTCAAACCCCCAAAGACAGAAAGTAGACCAGTGGCTGCAAGGGGCTGGAGGGACGCGAGAGTGTTGTTTAATGGGTACAGAGTTTCCGTTTTAGAGATACAGCAGGCACTGGGGATAGATGGGTGATGGTTGCCTAACAGTGTGAATGAACTTAACCACTGAACTGCCCACTTACAAATGGCTAAGATGGTAAATTTTTGTTATGTGTATTTTACCACAATTTTTTTTAAAAAAAAGCAAAAACAGGACAGAGGAAGAGGTCTAGGGGTGAATAAGCTTCTTGAATTGGCACCATGGTGCCCCAATACAGACAGCATCCAGCTCTCTCTTTGTGATCCTATCTTAGGGCCCAGGAGTTCCCACGTGGCCAGAGAATCTGCAACTTTAAACAAGCACTTCAGATGATTCTGATGAGCAGACAAATTTGGGGAACAGCCTGAGCCACATTAGTATAAAAGAATGATTGAAGAACCTTTTATCTGGATATTTTTGAAAACAAGACAGATCATTTTTTATTGTAGTAAAATACACGTAATAAATTCACCATTTTAACCGTGGATAAGCATACAGTTCCGTGCCATTAAGTACATTCAAGCACATTCCCAGCATTGTGCCACCAGCTCCACCATCCATTTCCAGCACGTTCTCATCGTCCCACCCTGAAACTCCATACCCGTTAAACAAGAACGGCCCGCTCCTCCCTCTCCCAGCCCCAGCCCTGGGTGTCCTCTAGTCTCCTTTCTTTTCCTATGACTTTGCCTCTTCTAGGTACCACATAAAAGTGGACAGATAATTGATTTCTGTCCGAAGTTTAATTGCTTTCTTGCCTGGAGGCATGAGTCAGTGTGAAGGGAATCAAACATCGTAGGTCCCTCCACTGCCAAGCCAAGGTCATATTCAGATTTATTGGATTTATCTCATGCAATAGAAAATTATATTCATGAACTTTGGTTTCATGAAATCATGTAGATTCCTTTCATCCTAATCATTTTTATCATAACCTGTGTGTTAATTATAAAGTCTATTCTTTCGAGATGGTTACTGATTAGTTAGTGGCACTTTAAGTATCTGACTTTTCTCATAAAAATTAATAAGCACCTTTCAGTTATATCGTTCTCTAAGATTTTTCTGTCATATCAAGGCCCAGAGAAAAAAATTGAGGAGAATATTACTATTAAAATGTTTCCAAAGTTCAAAAACAGAAGAACTAGGATTTTTTAGGCTCTTTTTATAAACAGCGTTTACTTCAAGACATCACAAATTGAAAATTCCAAGTCATCTTGTCCACAAAACTTAGCTCTTGAGTGCAGTCCTACTGACTTCTTCCAGATGTCCCAATAAAGCAAAGAACATCTCTGGGGAAAAAAAAATCTCTCATCTTGTCCAGAGTAGGAATCTGTGCCCAGGAAACAGCCACTACTGGAATCGTTTATTTTGCCCGTATTCTCCTTGCTCTTTAGATCTATATATGGATAATTCGTTTATTTGGGGATGTGCTCAGTCCTCACTGCTGCGCAGGCTCCTCTCTAGGTGCAGCAAGTGGGGGCTCCTCTTTAGGGCAGTGCTCCGGGTCCTCACGCCATGGCTTCTCTTTCTGTGGAGCACGTGCCCTAGGGCACGCACGCTTCCACNGGTCCTCGCTGCTGTGCAGGCTCCTCTCTAGGTGCAGCGAGTGGGGGCTCCTCTCTAGGGCAGTGCTCCGGGTCCTCACGCCATGGCTTCTCTTTCTGTGGAGCACCGTGCCCTAGGGCACGCACGCTTCCACCGTGGTGGCACGTGGGCTCAGCAGTTGTGGCTCCCCAGCTCGAGGGCACAGGCTCAGTAGTCGTGGCCCACGAGCCTAGTGTCTCCTCGGCGTGCGGGATCTTCTCAAATCAGAGATCAAACCCATGTCTCCTGCGTTGGCAGGTGGATTCTTTACCACTGGACCACCAAGGAAGCCCCAATTCCTTAAGCTTTTAAGACTATCTGTGACATGCTCACCACCTTCACTGTCTGACCGTAAAACTCTGATCCTTAGAAACCTAATTATGTGCTTCCCTGGTGGCTCAGATGGTAAAGAATCCGCCTACAATGAAGAAGGGCACTCAGAGCCAACGCTCTGGGACAATCCGGAGGGATGGGGCGGGAGGGAGGTGGGAGGGGGTTCAGGATAGGGGGACAGATGTGCACCTGTGGCTGATTCATGTCAGTGTACGGCAAAAGCCATCACAATGTTATCAAGTAATTATCTTCCAATTAAAATTAGTTAATTAATTTTTTAAATAAGTAAAATATGCCAAGAGACTAATCCTTAAAAAAAAAAAGAATCCACCTACAATGCAAGAAACCAGGGTTTCATTCCTGGGTCAGGAGGATCCCCTGATGAAGGGAATGGCAACCTACCCTAGTATTCTTGTCTGGAGGATCCCATGGACAGAGGAGTCTGGTGGGTCACAGTCCACGGGGTCACAAAGAGTGGGACGAGACTGAGCAACTAGCACTTTCACTTAATATGTTTTGTGCAAAACTATGGAACTACCTGTTAAGTAGTTAACAGGTAACCTTGTGTTATAAAATTGCCTTTATTCTCTGTTCCCATGGGGTTGGACCACTGTATCATGACAAGTCATTGGTCTAAGGTCTTCCTACACATTCCTATTCACCATTAAAAAAAAAAGTATTCCAACTTCTAATTCTCAAACCTGTAAGGGCCTTTCTGATAACCTCCATCTGTTCACTTTTTGAAGTTGACCCTTGGGTTTTACAATGCTCTTTGTTACAGACCTACTGTGTAACTTTGAACAAATTATTTCTTGAACACTTAACTTTCCACACAACTTCACTGAGCATAAAACCAGGTTAATAATACCATCTCTTAGAAAGAGAGATTAGAGAGTCCGTGGGTTGTTTTCCTTACTTATCTCTGGATGGGAAGATGCCATCTTACTTTTCCTTCTGTGTTCTCCCTCTTGGCACCTGGCCCAAATGAAGAATTGTTCTTCCTAGCAGCATCTATGGCCACCAAGAAGGACTTGCCCTCCCCGGCCCCCGCCTTTGAAATGGTAGAGCCAAGCCTTTACGGAGAGCTTTCGTGAAAGTGCCCACCAGTAGCCTCTTTGGGAGGTCCTTTGCCTAAAGTTATCTGCAGCCTTACATCAGTTTGCAGAGGAGACATCCTTCCCACAGAAAGTTGGCTTTTCCTCCCACAACTGTGAGGAAGATGGTGAAGGGGAAGTGAAAACTAGGTATAACATGGGCATGTGTTTTAAGCACTTCGGATAAAAACGTTTGATAAGTGCCAGCTTGTTTTTACTGCTTTATTGTACTGCTTGTTGAAGAACGTGTTTTCTTTGGTCACCCGCCAATGAAAAAAATTAGCCTTTTCCCGAATCTAGGCGTTTTTCTTTAGCTAGTTATGTTGGTAGAACAAGATAGACAAATGCTTCTGACATGAACGAATCAGTCTCACAGTGGTACTCATTCCTGTTCATTGCCCTTTTCCAACTCACTGACAGCTGCTGCCACCGACATGAACGGGGTTTCCGTGGGGCTCTTTCTCTCCTCACCAGCCCCAAGGTGGAATGTTTTCAGTTGGTTCCTTTGTTCTGAAGTCCAGGACTTTAAAGGACGTGCCCCTCCCTCCACCCCTGTCTTCCTGTTTCATGGCATCCAGGAGGAAATGGTGTTTTGTTTGTGTTTCAATGCCTCTCTGTAATAGAAGAATCCCTTTTTAGACATTTGTACCTTGTATCTTCTGGTTTCTGTTTTAGTTCAAAATAGTTATAATTTTATTTTTTTAAGGCACAGCATGAAGTGTTTTTGGTTTTGCCCTCTCTCAAATTTGTTCCTGGTTTATAGCAAAAGAAGCAGCTAGAATAACATATCTGTATCAGAAGCTAGTTGAACCGAATGTAACACTGCTTTGAAATTCTCCTTCATGTGCTCTCACTGATCTGGGGTGTCTCTTTTGGCTCTGGGCATTCTCAGTCAAAATTAAACCCTTTAACCCATCATTAGCTCATCTCTACCTCTTCAAAGAAAAAAGAATGAATTCCTATTGCAATGTGAGGGACAGAGATCACATATGTGAGCAAATTTATTAGAGATAATGTTATCCAATGTCATGTGAGGTTCCTAAGCAATACTGCAGAATATCCTTTCCTGAAGTTCTTTGTTTTGTTTTAATAGAATAGACCCCGGTAATAAGGAATGAATTACATACAGATCTACTTGAGAGCCTGAGATGGACTTTAGAGCCTGAGATGGACTTTATCTCTTGAAGTCACGTACTCTTTAGGGAATTTTAACACTGATTTAACTGGGAGAATTGAAATGAACCTAAGTCTAGTTTACAGAGAAGAGTCCTATTAGATGGCAGTTTTTATTTGGTTTGCCAGCCTCTGACTCCCACCCTCTTATGGTGAGTTTCAAGTATGGCTAAGTTCTAAGACAGGATCTGTTTCTGTGACTACTAATTAAAATATGAATTTTTCATGTTACTTGAAGACTCTCTGTGAGATTTCTTTTTTCTTTTTTCTGGCCATGTGGGATCTTAGCTCCACCAGGGATTGATCCCAGGCCCCAGTGGAAGTGCAGAGCCTTAACCACTGGACCGCCAGGGAGGTCCTCTGTGTGAGTTCTTGATTTGAATCTTTATATATCATGGTTCACTCTGCCTTGTCTAAACCCAGAAAGATGATGGAAAAGAAAAAAGGCTTGTGTGCCTCCCTACACAGTGTGCTATGCTTTGCTGCTGCTGCTGTTCAGCCCCTAAGCCATGTCTGACTCTTTGTGACCTCATGTGCTACAGCACTCCCCTGTCCTTCACTATCTCCCGTAGTTTGCTCAAATTCACGTCCATTGAATTGGCGATGCTATGTGTCTCATCCTCTGCGGTCCCCTTCTCCTCCTGCCCCCAATCTTTCCCAGCATCAGGGTCTTTTCCGGTGAATTGGCTCTTCACATCAGGTGGCCAAAGTACTGGAGCTTCAACTTCAGCATCAGTCCTTCCAATGAATACTTAGGGTTGATTTCCTTTAGGATTGACTAGTTTGATCTCTTTGCAGTCCAAGGGACTCTCAAGAGTCTTTTCAAGCATCACAGTTCAAAAGCGTCAGTTCTTCAGTGCTCACTCTGCGTTATGGTCCAACTCTCATATCCACTCATGACTACTGGAAAAACCATAGCTTTGACTATAAGCCATTTGTTTGCAAAATAGAAACCTTTAGAATAATAGCCTGAATTCTCTTCCTTTCTTCCCATCAGTCAGTTCTTATTTGTTAGCACCTTCTTTTGCTTTTCTGCTGTTAGATAGAGAAAACAGGTTGTCAGAGGCAGAATGACCTTTTTAAAATTTTCTCTAGCAGAGTACCGTGACTCTAGATTAAAGTAGGAACCAGAAGACATAAGTTCTAGAAATCCTCATAGTGACCTTGTATGACAGATAAGATATTTATACGAAGAAACTTCAGTCCCTGTGACCTAATTTAAGCTACCTAATCTCTCGAGGTCGTCATTTCTCTGCTTGTAAAAGCAGAATAGCAACACCGATCACTATCTTACTCTGGAGTTTGGGAGAAATTTAATGAGATAGTGAACTTAATTCTACTCTTACAAGGGAATATATTGTTGACTTTTAGGAGAGTTAGCTATTTGGGGGTCCCCAAGGGACCTGACGATCTGTTACCTTTTCTAGCGCTCAAATGGAACTATTGTAAAAACGCTAACCCAGAGCTGAAAAGTAAGCCATTTATTCTGCAGATAGATCAGACCCAGCGCAGAACAAAAAAAAAAAAGGATTTTGATCTCTTCTTTGGAAAAACTACCACTGGATAGGCCCAAAGATGTCCTTTTTTCTTTCTTTCTTTCTTTCTTTCTTTTTTCTGAAATCAGAACAGTGGCATAATTGGGTTTCATGGTTCACTTTGAAAGAATGTTGGGTTCAGTCCTGGAACATATTAAATCAGATGATATACTTTTTTAAAAGTCTGTAGAACATGCATTTTCAATAGGAGCAATATTTACCCTGAAGGGGGAAAATATTAGTTCTCTGAGAGGCAAAAAATATTCAATAATATAATGGTCTGTGGCCCTCCACTAAAAAAAAATAGACATGCAGTATTTCTATGGTATTAAAATTTCGTGGTGGCAGAGGCCACTTGGAAAAAAATGTTATTAAAAGACTGGGGGTGGGGGATGGGATTTTTAAAAAGTCGGGAAACACGGCTACAGTCTAGAACAAGCTCGTTTGACTCTTCAGTCCTGTCCAACTCTTTGGGACCCCATAGACTATAGCCCACCAGGCTCCTCTGTGAAATTATCCAGGCAAGAATACTGAAGGGGGTAGCCATTCCCTTCACCAGAGGATCTTCCTGACCCAGGGATCAAACCTAGGTCCCCTGCGTTGCAGGTGGACTCTTCACTGTCTGAGTGGCCAGGGAAGCCCAGGCATACCGCTGCGGGTAGAGATGTCTGTCCCTAGGGATAGCTGAGCTGCACACTGTCAGGCTGAATGCAGATTGCCATTGATTCCTTCAATCCAAGGAGAACTGAGTCCATAGGAAACTTGAAAGAGATTCAATTCATACCCTAAGGGATAATGATCTCACACAAACAACTCAACCTAAAATCTACCCTTTCAGAACCAATACTTTGTACTTAAATGTGGTTAAATCCTTAAGGTAAGAGATTCCTTTCTTCTCTTGCCTCTTTAGTCTTGCAGAAAGGCACATCAAGGGTAGAAGCGATCTTCAAAGTGGTTCACAGAAAAAGCCAGACGGAGAGAAAAGAGAGGGTGTGGACCCCGCAGGCAGGAAGAGAATAATTGTCTAAATAGTAATGTAACGTGCAGAGGAATAAAGACCAGAAATATGGTGGGGAACTGGCATTTAAGTGTTTAGGAAACTTTAAGTTTGATGTCGGTGCTGATATTAATAAACATTTATATATCCTTCCATCCCCCTCATATGTCTTACATAGTCTTTTCATGCCTTTTGAATGGATGAGATGTCTCAAAATTGAATTGCTACATACTATGAAGTTTGGAAGAGGCCCTGTGTTCTTTAGACTCAGCAGCCCTGAAAAAAATAGAATGGCCATATTTTTTGTGACTGATGTTGTAAAACCTTTTAAAATTAATTTACTTTGGGGCCTTTGTCGCTCAGGCATTCTCTAGCGAGGGCTGCTCCTTGTGGTTGGTGGGCTGCTCATCACGGTGGCGTCTCTTGTTGCGGAGCATAGGCTGTAGGTGCCAGGGCTGCAGTAGTTGCAGCCCACAGGCTAAGCTGCCCCACATCGTGTGGGGTCTTCCCAGACCAGGGATGGAACCCGTGTCCCCTGCATCGGCAGGCAGACTCCTAACCACTGGACACCAGGGAAATCCTGGCCATATTTAAAAAAAATATCTCCCCCAGCCCCCCACCCTCATCTCTGACTCTTCTTTCATCATCCGGTTCTTTGACATACATAACATACCCATAACTTGGAGAAAAAGAGAAAGTGATTTTTTTCCTTCCCCGCTTACCGATTTCACAGTGATGTTCTGGACAATGAGTGCTCTTTCCCCAAGCCAAGCCTTTACTAAGCATTCATTACTGTGGGCATTTAACTGCCTTACAGAAATCTGCCCCAACCCCGTTTGTTGATTTCCTTAAGATCTTAGAAGAAAGTGAAATGACCTAGAGAGGGGCCTTAAGGCCACTGACGCCCAGGGTCCCCACTCATCGCCACCTCCCACCTCAGTTGCAAACGCTAGCCTCCTGGCCGTCTCACTGGTCTGCGGATCCCCACCCGTCAGCTTCCTTCTGCCCCTTGCCGGGCCACCCCCGTGGGCCCCAGCAGCCGGGCTGCTCCCCACCATCGCATTGCAGACATTCTTTTCACATCCTTCTGTCCCCACTGCCGCATCCCCTCCGTCTGGCATCCTTCCCTCTGTGCAAACTGCTGTGGCAAGGGACAGGAGTTTGCCAAGGGGATGCTGGCAGAGAGGGTCCAGTTCTCTCCTTTCTATCTGAAGAGCCCAGTGTCACTCGTTAGCATATGAGAAGAATGGTTGTAAATAAACATCAAATGAGGTTAACGAGCTGCAGCTCATCAATATTAATGAAGTCCACCCCACAGCCTTGGAGTGAGGTCCTGATGGCTCAGATCACAAGCAGCAGCTTCATAAGGCCCCCAGTTACAGGGCAGGAAGGACTCGATTCAGCCTGCTGGAATGTTTGTCATTTCACCACCCCAGGAATGCTGCAGGGAAAGGCTGTCTGATACCAGATCTGTGCTTGCCTGGCCCCTCTTGTGTTCAGAAGACATCTGTTGGTTTCAACAGGTGGAAGCTGTGAGGAAGAAGGTTGTATCTGCTCAGCCACACTCTGGGGTGGGAAAATGCCAAGTCCGTCTGCAGTTCCGAAGTCTAAAACGACATCCCCGGAGTACCAGGATTTAATCTCTCATGGCCCTTTCGTCAATAACCCCATGAATGCAAGCTCATGGGGTTATTGACGAAAGGGCCATGAGAGCTGTACTAAGGGACACTGTGGAGGCCTTCTAAGCCCAGCCCAATAAAGAGAGGAAGAAACTCCTGTTTCATGAAGCTCGTGTGCCCGCTGCCCCTCAGGTCCCTCCCCAGAGGCATGTGTGATTCCTGTGCCTGTTGCTGGCTCAGGCGGTAGAGAATCTGCCCAAAATGCAGGAGACCCACGTTTGTTCCCTGGATCGGGAAGATCCCCTGGAGAAGGGAATGGCAACCCACTTCAGGATTATTGCCTGGAGAATCCCATGGACAGAGGAGCCTGGCAAACTATAGTCCATGGGGTCGAAAAGAGTCGGACATGACTGAGCAACTAGCATACACACGAAGGGTAATGAGCACACCTGTTGTTTATTGAGCACTTACTGTGTCCCAGGCACCACACAAAACCTTTTTTGTATGTTATATAACCCTCCTACTAATCCTATGAGGATGATTCCCATTTCACAGGTGAGGAAGTGAAACTCACTGATCTTATGTGACACGTCTAAGACCACACGCAGCCAACAACAGGGCCCCACCCGTGTGTCCGCAAGGCCCCTGCTTTCTGCAAGCCCCAGGCTAATCACTGCGTCCTGTGGCATCTCAGCATCCCTCACGGGAAGTATGGGAGCTTCTTCGCTGTCCCACCTCTTTTGCAAGATGCTTGTCCTCTCTTCTCCAGTTCAGCAGACCAAACACCATATGGTTCTCTGAAAGTAGAGTCAGAGGACTTTAGAATTGATTTTTTTTTAATCAAAGCACCTCTTTGAAATTATTTTTAGAAAGGACCCTTTCTAAAATACTTTCTGAAAAAGTTTCATGTTTTCCTGTGTGTATAAATTTGAGGTCAGTGGGATGTGTGCTTTGAGGTTTTGTGTGTGTGTGTGTGTGTGTGTTGAGTAGCACTGATACTGATTTATCCAGCTCACCAGGTCAGTTCCTTTTACAATTAAGCGCACACCTGTGTGAGATCGGTGACTACGGACACAAAGAAGCCACCTGGCTCCCAGGGCTGATTTGAGCTTATGATCTTAGCCTCAATCACAGTGTTTCAACAGCTGAACCTGGTTTATTACTTAACGTTCAGACTACCGGCTTCTTTATCTATGATTTCCTTGAGGGCGGGAAGGAGGACCTGATGCTTCATCAAATGGTTGTTATCACAAAAGCTACACCTCATTGTTTTCAAAGAACAACTCATAGAGAAAGGGTCTGAGAGTGAAACGGTCACTTATCTTTCTTCTCCTCTCCTCCTTGAAAACTCAGGGACCTTGCTTGGTCATTTTTACTTAGGCAAAACGCCCAGGAATATTTCCACAGAGCAGGACCCAAAGCCCACCCTTCCCGCCACCAAGGTAACCAGGCCTGGGAAGCAATTGAAACTGGGCCTTCCTTTCCCAGGCCTGTGGCTGTCAGCTTGGCTCAGAAAGAGGCAGACTGATGACTCCGGCTCCTCACCCAGGCGCACCACCACACAGTCTCGTTTGAGTCCCAAGTCACATGGTTTTGCTGCTCATGGCCAAACAAGGATGCGCTGTTTCCAGTTCTTTGCACCCCGGGTTGGGCCTCGGCATCGTTAGTTGAAACCACCAGGGCACCCAAACCTGAAGCTTTTCAAGGGACAGATTGCATGCAGCGGTGGAGACAGGGAGCGGAGGGGTGGGGCGCAGCAGCGGACGGTGCGCCGTCGGGACATGGGCAAGAGCCAAGGGGTTAGTTCACTGCTGTTTAGTATACTCAGGCACACCAGAAAACTCAGATTAATAGGCTGTTTATTCTTCAGCATGTTCCTTGAAT
The DNA here is from genome assembly GCA_006410735.1 of Raphicerus campestris. Lineage (NCBI taxonomy): Eukaryota > Metazoa > Chordata > Mammalia > Artiodactyla > Bovidae > Raphicerus > Raphicerus campestris. Next base: position 655,930 of record SJYW01044458.1, on the reverse strand, counting down.
CAAAGGCTCTGGATGCTGTTACTGAAGAGTGTTTGTGAGAGTGCCCTGGAACACTCCTCCTGGGCTCCGCTCGCTAAAGAGGAACGAGGGAGTCCTTTCATTTCCTAGGCGGCATCCCTCACCCTCACCGCTCACTATAGTCTAAGGGTCTGCACATGCTTTGTGAGAAACAGGATCTTTTGTTCTGTCTCCACGAGGTCCCATTCCCTCCAGCACCTTGCTCCCTTAGAGTCTAATCATTTCATGTTCTTATCTTTGAGCTACCTGAACCTGATGAATGCAGCCACTCTGTCTCGAGTTTTTGCTGTTGTTGTTTGGGATTTCTGGGGATTTTGAGTTGACTCTATTTGGCACCAATTCTCTGCCCGGACAGTATTGTCATCTTTTCTTTTCATGGTTGTTTAAAGGCATTTTTGCCTGGGGTGAGAAAAAACATCCATCTAAACCCTTTTCTGTGAAGCAAATGAAGATTTTTTTTTTAAAAATTTGACTATTAGAAATATNTTTTTTTTAATCAAAGCACCTCTTTGAAATTATTTTTAGAAAGGACCCTTTCTAAAATACTTTCTGAAAAAGTTTCATGTTTTCCTGTGTGTATAAATTTGAGGTCAGTGGGATGTGTGCTTTGAGGTTTTGTGTGTGTGTGTGTGTGTGTGTTGAGTAGCACTGATACTGATTTATCCAGCTCACCAGGTCAGTTCCTTTTACAATTAAGCGCACACCTGTGTGAGATCGGTGACTACGGACACAAAGAAGCCACCTGGCTCCCAGGGCTGATTTGAGCTTATGATCTTAGCCTCAATCACAGTGTTTCAACAGCTGAACCTGGTTTATTACTTAACGTTCAGACTACCGGCTTCTTTATCTATGATTTCCTTGAGGGCGGGAAGGAGGACCTGATGCTTCATCAAATGGTTGTTATCACAAAAGCTACACCTCATTGTTTTCAAAGAACAACTCATAGAGAAAGGGTCTGAGAGTGAAACGGTCACTTATCTTTCTTCTCCTCTCCTCCTTGAAAACTCAGGGACCTTGCTTGGTCATTTTTACTTAGGCAAAACGCCCAGGAATATTTCCACAGAGCAGGACCCAAAGCCCACCCTTCCCGCCACCAAGGTAACCAGGCCTGGGAAGCAATTGAAACTGGGCCTTCCTTTCCCAGGCCTGTGGCTGTCAGCTTGGCTCAGAAAGAGGCAGACTGATGACTCCGGCTCCTCACCCAGGCGCACCACCACACAGTCTCGTTTGAGTCCCAAGTCACATGGTTTTGCTGCTCATGGCCAAACAAGGATGCGCTGTTTCCAGTTCTTTGCACCCCGGGTTGGGCCTCGGCATCGTTAGTTGAAACCACCAGGGCACCCAAACCTGAAGCTTTTCAAGGGACAGATTGCATGCAGCGGTGGAGACAGGGAGCGGAGGGGTGGGGCGCAGCAGCGGACGGTGCGCCGTCGGGACATGGGCAAGAGCCAAGGGGTTAGTTCACTGCTGTTTAGTATACTCAGGCACACCAGAAAACTCAGATTAATAGGCTGTTTATTCTTCAGCATGTTCCTTGAATCAAAGGCTCTGGATGCTGTTACTGAAGAGTGTTTGTGAGAGTGCCCTGGAACACTCCTCCTGGGCTCCGCTCGCTAAAGAGGAACGAGGGAGTCCTTTCATTTCCTAGGCGGCATCCCTCACCCTCACCGCTCACTATAGTCTAAGGGTCTGCACATGCTTTGTGAGAAACAGGATCTTTTGTTCTGTCTCCACGAGGTCCCATTCCCTCCAGCACCTTGCTCCCTTAGAGTCTAATCATTTCATGTTCTTATCTTTGAGCTACCTGAACCTGATGAATGCAGCCACTCTGTCTCGAGTTTTTGCTGTTGTTGTTTGGGATTTCTGGGGATTTTGAGTTGACTCTATTTGGCACCAATTCTCTGCCCGGACAGTATTGTCATCTTTTCTTTTCATGGTTGTTTAAAGGCATTTTTGCCTGGGGTGAGAAAAAACATCCATCTAAACCCTTTTCTGTGAAGCAAATGAAGATTTTTTTTTTAAAAATTTGACTATTAGAAATATAATGAGACTTCTTCAAACCTTGGAATTGAAACATACTTCTTATGGAAGAGCCACTTCCTGCATCACCACCCCCTGCAGTAGACATTTATGTGCGTGTGCGCCTGTGTGTTAGTCGCTCAGTCGTGTCTGGCTCTTCGCGACCTCATGGGCTGTAGCCCACCAGGCTCCTCTGTTCATGGAATTTTTAAGGCAAGAATACTGGAGTGGGTTGCCATTCCCTTCTCCAGGGAATCTTCCCAACCTAGGGATCAAACCTGGGTCCCCTGCACTGCAGGCAGATTCTTCATCATCTGAGCCACCAGGGGAGCCCTTTATATTGGAGGTCAAAAAATTAGGAGGGACACCGCTTCTCCAGTACCCCAAGATGTCACCATCAGCTTGGGGGACACGGAAAGGATCGCCGTTCCCTATTCCCTCTGGCGGTTATGCTTTTCCGTGGCCTGGAAAATAATTGTATTTCAGGCCTTCCATGACTTTTGTGTACACACGCACAGCACAACCATGACCCTCATGGGAATGGCCTCAGCAGAGACATCCAGGGTATTGCAGAGGCGCTCGATGCTCTACAGGCCATGCAAACACTCAGCATGTTGCGGGCGCCCACATACATCAGACAAACCCAGTGCAAATCATAAGCAACAGTTTTGAATCTGGCACAGCCCTTAATCACCACAGCCAGAGGCCAGCAAATGAAACCAGGGTCACGTATCTGGGATTAGAACTCTATAAACCGTTGGGCAGCCCATGGCCCAAGATTCTGCCAGGGAGGTGCTCCTCGGAGGGGATCCTTGGAGCAGTGGGAGTCCTCACATCCAGAGGATACTGTCCCCTCTCATCCCTCCAAAACCAGCACAGCTGTGTGGACGGGAGCCATTTGCCATATATACACTGAGACCAGGATATATACACACACCCTGGCGTTTCGCCTGATTCCTTCCATGAAAGCCATCTGTTTATCCAGTTCCAAATCCCAGAAGACAGTCACCAAAAAGTAAATAGTGAGAAGGGACAGGGTTGTGGTTTTTTTTTTTTTTTTACCCCTTTCCTTTTAGATAAACATGTTTCAATGAACAAAATAGATTTTGCAAACACATTCTGCCTACTAAATCTTACCTAACAACTGTATGAGAAGGACTTAGAGGAGAGAAGGATGAGACATGGGAGGGTGGGCTTGGACTTGATGAAGAGAACTAGAAATCCACAAGGCGGGACAGTTGAGTCCCACCTACATCTCATTAGATGCGGATTTCCTCCTTTCCTTTTTTCTGTCCCTTCATCCCAATCTCGAGACCTGTGGTGGGCTTGCCAAAGATAAAGATCTGGCTGCAAATATCCATTTCTTCAACTGAAAAACCAAGCAATCAGAACTTGTATCTTTAGGGGACACGTCCTGACTTCTGCCTGCACCCTCTTCCTCTCCCACCAGCCCTGCTAGCGTCCACTGCAGCCATAAGGCTCCTCTGGAGTCAGACCAGGGAGTGTTGACCTCGAGCAGCCCATCTGGCCTGACTCTGCTTGGAAATGAGGGACCAAGCCCAGATCAAGAACTTGGATTCTGAAGATCAGGGACCAGCACAAGAAATTGACCTTTTGCCTCAGAGGAGCCCGGATATGTGTGTGTATCTCTGGTCGATGTCGAATTGGCTCACTCTACCATTCAGAAATGGTTGTTGTTTGGTTTGGTTTTAATGCTCTCCTCGCTCCTCATTTGTGGGTCAGATAGTCCAGTGGAATTCTCTCTGCTTCCCTGCCGGTTGTTGCCAGACACAGAGTGCTAAATCCTGTCCGGCTGGTGCCTTGAAATGATGATGTGTGAACAGTCTTGCTTTCTGGACTTCCTGCGCTCATTCACACGGGCCGCCTTGCCAGTTAACCACAGTAGGGAAGAGCGGCCATTCCTACAGCCCTTGCCTTATCTTTGCTCTGGGATCAGAGTATCTGCTGACGTTCCCAGCCCTTCCCCCAAGGTCAACACATGTCTCCAGCACTAACCGGTCAGCCTTGGGATTCTGTTTCGTTCAGTGTCATTCCTTTCCCAGGCCTCCTAGAGCAATTTCTTTAGCAGATGGTAGCTTGGCCAGACAGAGAAGCCGTGCTTGTGTGCAGAGCAGGGACCGGGAAGCAAAGCGGTCTCGCTGCCCCTTCCCACCTCCTGGCTGTGCGGGCGCTGTCCGCGCTGCCCCCGGTCGCATGCCTGGCCCCTTCTCATCCGGCCAGGCCCCGGCTCAAGACAGCACCCGCTCCCTGACTGCCCTGTCCAGGGTCTCACGTTCAGTCACTCCACGTCACACCACCCTGCTTTACTCATGCTGTCGCCCTTCTCACTTTCTGCAAGGATTTCACTTCTCTCTTCACCCACGCACCCACGCTAGAGAGCAAGTGCCGTAAAAATAGGAACTTTTGTCTTACTATTCCTGTTCCTGCAGACCCTCGCCTCACCCCTGGAACACAGTGGGCACTTAAATATTTATTAACTGAAGAAGTCGGTAGGAATGTAGCAATTAAGAACTCCCAGAGCAGTAATGATGACCCTGTAAGTGAGACAATATAAGAGACACAGAGGTATAGAACAGACTTTTGGCTTCTGAGGGAGAGGGAGACGGTGGGATGATCTGGGAGAATGGCACTGAAACATGTATACTATCATATAAGAAATGAAGCGCCAGTCTATGTTCAATACAGGATACAGGATGCTTGGGGCAGGTGTACGGGATGAGTCGGNAGGGAGAGGGAGAGGGTGGGATGATTTGGGAGAATGGCACTGAAACATGTATACTATCATATAAGAAATGAAGCGCCAGTCTATGTTCAATACAGGATACAGGATGCTTGGGGCAGGTGTACGGGATGAGTCGGGGAGATGGGGTGGGTAGGGAGGTGGGAGGGGGCTTCAGCATTGGGAGATCGTGTACACCGGTGGCTGATCCATGTCAATGTATGGCAAAACCAATACAGTACTGTAAAATAGAATAAAGTATTAAATTAAAAAATAAATAAATAAAAATAAAATAAAATTTAACAGGGAATAGAAGTCCATATATTGCTTTTGTAAGTAGAAAATTTGAATATATTAATTTTTAAAAATAAATTTAGAGAAAATTATAAAGCAATGCTGTACACTAAATCCTATCAGTTTCCTTATTTGTAAAATTTATAACTTGACTATGAAATAAATAAGAGAAAGCAATTTTAGAACATTTTGGTAAATAAAGTTTGTCTTGCCAAACTG